>JALPQI010008365.1:0-56107 GCA_025490895.1 Thaumatotibia leucotreta | reverse complement strand
AGTCCTTCCTTGATCTACCCTTTTCGCTAAGTTATAGATCGGGTATCACTTTCGTTTCTACTACATTTTAAAGCTACTATATCTGTCTACTCGAATCATGTTGTGAAATTCCCTTGCTTGCCGTTTTAGTAGGAGATAATACGGTCGGCTGCTAACTTTTAATTTGTGTTAAATTCACTCTTACCTCGATTTTCGCTACTCTCTGCCCGTTTTCTCTAAGTCAACGTTCGGGTATCAACTTCGTTTCTTAAATAACAATAAACTAATCTATCTGTCTACATGTGGCACGTTTCGAAATCTCCTTGCTTGCCGTCCTATGTAGAGATAATTAGCAATCAGTGATACACTTAAGAATAAACATAGGGCATTTTTATATTCATTCGTATTTTTTGCCATCAAAAAGATTGGGTATCACTTTGAAATTTAGCTGTTCATGATGATTTTGGACGTGTCTAAGCGTATTTGCCTTTGAAAATCTCTTGCTTGCCGTCCGTCGTAATCAAATTGTGCGAAATTCGCATGTAACTCCAAAATCGCGAAGATTTTGCCTTGGTCTACCCTTTTCACCAAGATATCGATCGGGTATCACTTTAACTTTTCACTTACCTTTAAGCTACTCTCTCTATGTATACGGTGCATGTTTCAAAATCTCCTTGCTTGCCGTTCTATTTAGAGAAAGTCAACCTTCAGCGCGACGCTTAAAAATACCAAACATTTAAAATACAACTGGATAGTTTTCCATTAAAAATATCGGGTATCACTTTGAAATCTGCACCGTTGGACTGCTTTTGGATGTGTTTAAACGAGTCTGTCCTTTAAAATCTCTTGCTTGCCGTCCGTCATATTAATATTGGTTGAAATTCGTACGAACCTTCAAAATTTTCAGAGTCCTTCCTTGGTCTACCCTTTTCGCTAAGTTATAGATCGGGTATCACTTTCGCTTCAACTACATTTTGAAGCTTCTATATCTATCTACTCGAACCATGTTGTAAAATTCCCTTGCTTGCCGTTTTAGTAGGAGATAATACGGTCGGCTGCTAACTTTTAATTTGTGTTAAATTCACACCTACCTCGATTTTCGCTACTCTCTGCCCCTTTTCTCTAAGTGAACGTTAGGGTATCAAAATTATTTCTTTAATAACAATAACCTAGTCTATCTGTCTACATGTGGCACGTTTCAAAATCTCTTTGCTTGCCGTTCTATGTAGAGATAATTAGCAATCAGTGATACACTTAAGAATAAACATAGGGCATTTTGATATTCATTCATTTTGAAGCTACTATATCTGTCTACTCGAATCATGTTGTGAAATTCCCTTGCTTGCCGTTTTAGTAGGAGATAATACGGTCGGCTGCTAACTTTTAATTTGTGTTAAATTCACTCCTACCTCGATTTTCGCTACTCTCTGCCCGTTTTCTCTAAGTGAACGTTCGGGTATCAACTTCATTTCTTAAATAACAATAAACTAGTCTATCTGTCTACATGTGGCACGTTTCAAAATCTCCTTGCTTGCCGTCCTATGTAGAGATAATTAGCAATCAGTGATACACTTAAGAATAAACATAGGGCATTTTTATATTCATTCGTATTTTTTGCCATCAAAAAGATTGGGTATCACTTTGAAATTTAGCTGTTCATGATGATTTTGGACGTGTCTAAGCGTATTTGCCTTTGAAAATCTCTTGCTTGCCGTCCGTCATAATCAAATAGTGCAAAAATCGCACGTAACTCCAAAATCGCGAAGATTTTGCCTTGGTCTACCCTTTTCACTAAGTTATCGATCGGGTATCACTTTAACTTCTCACCTACTTTTAAGCTACTCTCTTTATCTATACGTGGCATGTTCCAAAACCTCCTTGCTTGCCGTTCTATTTAGAGAAAGTCAACCTTCAGCGCGACGCTTAAAAATACCAAACATTTAAAATACAACTGGATAGTTTTCCATCAAAAAGATCGGGTATCACTTTGAAATCTGCACCGTTGGACTGCTTTTAGATGTGTTTAAACGAGTCTGTCCTTAAAAATCTCTTGCTTGCCGTCCGTCATATTAATATTGGTTGAAATTCGTACGAACCTTCAAAATTTTCAGAGTCCTTCCTTGGTCTACCCTTTTCGCTAAGTTATAGATCGGGTATCACTTTCGTTTCTACTACATTTTGAAGCTACTATATCTGTCTACTCGAATCATGTTGTGAAATTCCCTTGCTTGCCGTTTTAGTAGGAGATAATACGGTCGGCTGCTAACTTTTAATTTGTGTTAAATTCACTCTTACCTCGATTTTCGCTACTCTCTGCCCGTTTTCTCTAAGTCAACGTTCGGGTATCAACTTCATTTCTTAAATAACAATAAACTAATCTATCTGTCTACATGTGGCACGTTTCGAAATCTCCTTGCTTGCCGTCCTATGTAGAGATAATTAGCAATCATTGATACACTTAAGAATAAACATAGGGCATTTTTATATTCATTCGTATTTTTTGCCATCAAAAAGATTGGGTATCACTTTGAAATTTAGCTTTTTATGATGCTTTTGGACGTGTTTAAGCGTATTTGCCTTTGAAAATCTCTTGCTTGCCGTCCGTCATAATCAAATAGTGCGAAATTCGCATGTAACTCCAAAATCGCGAAGATTTTGCCTTGGTCTACCCTTTTCACCAAGATATCGATCGGGTATCACTTTAACTTTTCACTTACCTTTAAGCTACTCTCTCTATGTATACGGTGCATGTTTCAAAACCTCCTTGCTTGCCGTTCTATTAGAGAAAGTCAACCTTCAGCGCGACGCTTAAAATTACCAAATTTTTAAAATACAACTGGATAGTTTTCCATCAAAAATATCGGGTATCACTTTTTAATTTGCACCGTTGGACTGCTTTTGGATGTGTTAAAACGAGTCTGTCCTTAAAAATCTCTTGCTTGCCGTCCGTCATATTAATATTGGTTGAAATTCGTACGAACCTTCAAAATTTTCAGAGTCCTTCCTTGGTCTACCCTTTTCGCTAAGTTATAGATCGGGTATCACTTTCGCTTGTAATACATTTTGAAGCTACTATATCTGTCTACTCGAATCATGTTGTGAAATTCCCTTGCTTGCCGTTTTAGTAGGAGATAATACGGTCGGCTGCTAACTTTTAATTTGTGTTAAATTCACTCCTACCTCGATTTCGCTACTCTCTGCCCGTTTTCTCTAAGTGAACGTTCGGGTATCAACTTCATTTCTTGAATAACATTAAACTAGTCTATCTGTCTACATGTGGCACGTTTCAAAATCTCCTTGCTTGCCGTCCTATGTAGAGATAATTAGCAATCAGTGATACACTTAAGAATAAACATAGGGCATTTTTATATTCATTCGTATTTTTTGCCATCAAAAAGATTGGGTATCACTTTGAAATTTAGCTTTTTATGATGCTTTTGGACGTGTCCTAAGCGTATTTGCCTTTGAAAATCTCTTGCTTGCCGTCCGTCATAATCAAATAGTGCAAAAATCGCACGTAACTCCAAAATCGCGAAGATTTTGCCTTGGTCTACCCTTTTCACTAAGTTATCGATCGGGTATCACTTTAACTTCTCACCTACTTTTAAGCTACTCTCTTTATCTATACGTGGCATGTTCCAAAACCTCCTTGCTTGCCGTTCTATTTAGAGAAAGTCAACCTTCAGCGCGACGCTTAAAAATACCAAACATTTAAAATACAACTGGATAGTTTTCCATCAAAAAGATCGGGTATCACTTTGAAATCTGCACCGTTGGACTGCTTTTGGATGTGTTTAAACGAGTCTGTCCTTAAAAATCTCTTGCTTGCCGTCCGTCATATTAATATTGGTTGAAATTCGTACGAACTTTCAAAATTTTCAGAGTCCTTCCTGGGTCTACCCTTTTCGCTAAGTTATAGATCGGGTATCACTTTCGCTTCTACTACATTTTGAAGCTACTATATCTATCTACTCGAACCATGTTGTAAAATTCCCTTGCTTGCCGTTTTAGTAGGAGATAATAAGGTCGGCTGCTAACTTTTAATTTGTGTTAAATTCACTCCTACCTCGATTTTCGCTACTCTCTGCCCGTTTTCTCTAAGTGAACGTTCGGGTATCAAAATTATTTCTTAAATAACAATAACCTAGTCTATCTGTCTACATGTGGCACGTTTCAAAATCTCCTTGCTTGCCGTCCTATGTAGAGATAATTAGCAATCAGTGATACACTTAAGAATAAATATAGGGCATTTTTATATTCATTCGTATTTTTTGCCATCAAAAAGATTGGGTATCACTTTGAAATTTAGCTGTTCATGATGATTTTGGACGTGTCTAAGCGTATTTGCCTTTGAAAATCTCTTGCTTGCCGTCCGTCGTAATCAAATTGTGCGAAATTCGCATGTAACTCCAAAATCGCGAAGATTTTGCCTTGGTCTACCCTTTTCACCAAGATATCGATCGGGTATCACTTTAACTTTTCACTTACCTTTAAGCTACTCTCTCTATGTATACGGTGCATGTTTCAAAATCTCCTTGCTTGCCGTTCTATTTAGAGAAAGTCAACCTTCAGCGCGACGCTTAAAAATACCAAACATTTAAAATACAACTGGATAGTTTTCCATTAAAAATATCGGGTATCACTTTGAAATCTGCACCGTTGGACTGCTTTTGGATGTGTTTAAACGAGTCTGTCCTTAAAAATCTCTTGCTTGCCGTCCGTCATATTAATATTGGTTGAAATTCGTACGAACCTTCAAAATTTTCAGAGTCCTTCCTTGGTCTACCCTTTTCGCTAAGTTATAGATCGGGTATCACTTTCGCTTCTACTACATTTTGAAGCTTCTATATCTATCTACTCGAACCATGTTGTAAAATTCCCTTGCTTGCCGTTTTAGTAGGAGATAATACGGTCGGCTGCTAACTTTTAATTTGTGTTAAATTCACACCTACCTCGATTTTCGCTACTCTCTGCCCGTTGTCTCTTAGTGAACGTTCGGGTATCAAAATTATTTCTTAAATAACAATAACCTAGTCTATCTGTCTACATGTGGCACGGTTCAAAATCTCCTTGCTTGCCGTCCTATGTAGAGATAAATAGCAATCAGTGATACACTTAAGAATAAACATAGGGCATTTTTATATTCATTTGTATTTTTTGCCATCAAAAAGATTGGGTATCACTTTGAAATTTAGCTTTTTATGATGCTTTTGGACGTGTCTAAGCGTATTTGCCTTTGAAAATCTCTTGCTTGCCGTCCGTCATAATCAAATAGTGCAAAATTCGCACGTAACTCCAAAATCGCGAATATTTTGCCTTGGTCTACCCTTTTCACTAAGTTATCGATCGGGTATCACTTTAACTTCTCACCTACCTTTAAGCTACTCTCTCTATCTATACGGTGCATGTTCCAAAACCTCCTTGCTTGCCGTTCTATCTAGAGAAAGTCAACCTTCAGCGCGACCCTTAAAAATACCAAACATTTAAAATACAACTGGATAGTTTTCCATCAAAAAGATCGGGTATCACTTTGAAATCTGCACCGTTGGACTGCTATTGGATGTGTTTAAACGAGTTTGTCCTTAAAAATCTCTTGCTTGCCGTCCGTCATATTAATATTGGTTGAAATTCGTACGAACCCTCAAAATTTTCAGAGTCCTTCCTTGGTCTACCCTTTTCGCTAAGTTATAGATCGGGTATCACTTTCGCTTCTACTACATTTTGAAGCTTCTGTCTCTGTCTACTCGAATCATGTTGTAAAATTCCCTTGCTTGCCGTTTTATTAGGAGATAATACGGTCGGCTGCTAAATGGAAAAGTTAGCGGCCAGGTCTAGTTTTTTATTTCAATTAGTAAATTTTGATATTTGGCATGTTTTGTTCACTATTTCAAGGAAACGTTGCATTTGGGCAGACTTTTTGAGCATTTTCTCACTGAAATATTCTCGACTCCTTAATTTGGCCGGGTTATCTTCGGCTGCTAACTTTGGCCGCTAACTTCACACCGGTGATGAAGGTAGCCCATAATCGCCACGTTGGGCAAGCGTTAATAGGAGAGGTCTACGTCCAGCAGTGGACTATCATAGGCTGATGATGATGATGATGATGATGATGATGATGATGATGATGAAGGTAGACAACTGAGCTCTCAGCCCACCTGAGGGAAAGCAGGAACTGAGGCCAGTGAGGCCCATGGATATAGTGATAAAAAAATCGCTCATGCGCTGCCTACCCTGAGGACTTAGATGGATTGCCTCTATCTATGCCAGTAATTACACCGGCTATCTTACCCCCAAACCGAAACACTGCAGTACAAACACTGCTATTTAGCGACAGGTTAACGGGTAAGACGATGGAAGCTATCCGGGCGGACCCTGCACGAGGTCCTACCACTAGCAAAATTGCCCTTACGGGACCCAAAAATCTATTATATACATTTATGATTTCCCGTTTAATTGTTTTTCAAATAAAATATAAACTAGATCAAGGCAATAAAACTTATTTTTTTTTGTTTTTTTTTTTGTATTTTTATATATTTATTTTCAAAACTACAATTTATGTACATAGATTAAATCTAACTAATCTACTTAACCTAACCTATATCTAAGATTGGCCCTTGTGGCATTGTACCGAGGATGCTGGCGGCATTTCCTCGCTGTATCGCAAGACTTATTTTTGTATTTTGCATCTCCTCCTATTCGCGTTGTTCCACATTTAAAACGTCACCATAAAACGATAAATAACTATACACGATTATTTCCCGATTTATAAAGATAACATAAAAACAAGGGTAGACATTGAAATAAAAGCCATTTAAATGTAAAACTCTCAATCAATGCGCTTGCGTAGCGCGCGCATAAACCAGTGTTTGGCCGCGCTGCCAAAAACACGCTCCTGGAGCCGAGCGGTCTTGATACTTGTTATTTTATTACACCTTTATAAACATGAAATAAGAAAAACATCGCGACGATATCCCAAACAAGTAGTGGACCAGCGTTGGGACCACACAAAATAGGCACTTTTGATGTCGAGTTGCGGAAAACTGGCCGAAATACAATACAAAAAATAGACCTTTATAAATGTTTTTGATCATTAAATGCCAATACATTGTCTTTGTCTATGCAGATTTACTTTTCAAAGTATCTAATAAATATATTTAATTATTTTCTTGAACACAAACAGTATTTACAGCCATTATATGTAATTTAAGTACCATTTATTGTACGAAAACACAAAGAATAGGATAATTTACGATGTAAATATAACATAAATTTGAATATGACAAATTTTAAATATGTTTAGTGCTATACAAATAGGTAATTAATTTGAAAACAGTAACTAAATTGAAAAATATTTTATCTGATAGCTGTGTCAAAATGCACGATGAAGTACTTAAATGAAGAACCTCATGCACTACGTTTCGTCTATGACCAAAATTCACTAACAATATATATTATTAATTTAACAATTTCGTATAAAATGTCGCCATCAAATATATCTAAGCGTCCTAACCTAACCTCTATCGTTATGGAAATAAAGGCGTGTTTAGATATTTTTGAACGGTTCGCACGCTACAATGTATCTCATGGTACTGTACTATGACTATGGGAAAGTCGGAACAGATACCTACTTGTCCGATGATTATTTCAATTATGTGCTTATGTTACCTAAGCACGCTACTCTATCTTTTCTTCTCCGTGAAGATGGCATTTGCAAGAGTGTCAAAATATCGAGTGCTTATGTTAAATACTAAGTTTAAAATCTTCCTGCAAATGTTGATGACCGTGGTAGTTCAAAAACTTATAATAATCCAAATATATGCAATATATTTAAGAATTTTTAAAATCCTCACCTCGCGCACGGTATTTTTTAAAATTGTAGAATTAAAATATATTAACAGATTATAAACATTGGATGTCATATACCAAAGAAAAACCGACCAAGATCACCAACGTTACCCAATATTTATAATTTATATAGTATTAAGTAGGTAATGCGACTACAGGGGAAAAAATAAAAAGCACAAATCAAAATATTTAGTTAATAAATAACAGATTTTCTCCTAATATATAAATATGCCGAAACTTGCGCTCAAAACATAAACACCAATGTGATTAATGACGCAAAATTATTAATTTAAGCTACCTATAAAAAATCATGAAAATGTAAAGTGTGTTTTGATGTAATGCAGCCGCTTTGACCTACTTTTGATTATTCGATATCACATGTTAAGCAGAATCAAATTACAATAACCGAAACGATGAGTGATTTTATAAGACACTTAAGTAGTTTTATTTGATTCTGATAAGAAGTTTTTAGTTCAATCAGCTAAAAATCTAATTATATGAGAACATCAGTTAAATAGAAGCTACATAATTTAAGACTAGAAATTAAAATTTTGATTACGTTTCAGTTTCACACATGATAATTACCTTTCATACTATTGGTTGAAAAGTGAATAAATATTCAGATATAAAATAATAATAACTTAAAATAATAAACTAATACTAAAACTATCTAAATACCCTGCTGCCCCACGCCTGGTCCAAAGTCCCCATCACGCTCGCTGCGTTACCACGTTGTACAACGATGGAGACCAGTTGGACCAGCCATGACCCAGAATGTGGGTTATCACCCCTCTCCCTCAACCGTCGACCTAGCTCCCTAAAAAAACACAGATATTTGAAATATGTTTTAAACATTAAAACACAATTTACCTACGGCCAAACACGAAATCGTTCTTCGCCTGATTTTTATCATATCTATCAGTTGCTAGGCAAACACATTAAAGACTCAGGTAAACTAGTCCTGTCACTAAAAAAGGACTATTATTTTTTATGGATAACCAACTCTTTTTGTTTCTGTTCAATGCCTTTTTTAATAGCGGAAATAATTGTTTTGCAAATTGTTTGCTGAGATCGCGAATCGCCTGGTTGATGTAACTAAAGACTGAAGAGCTGGCGACTTCCTCGCACAACCCATCAGTATTGCGATACAGCTAGGAAATGCCGCCAGCATCCTCGGTACAATGCCACAAGGGCCAATCTTAGATATAGGTTAGGTTAAGTAGATTAGTTAGATTTAATCTATGTACATTAAATTGTAGTTTTGAAAATAAATATATGTAAAAAAATATTTTTGTGACATAAATAGAGATAGCGTTAAGTCAACACGCCTATACGAATACGAATATTACTTCCGCCAAAGTGCCAAAACTGTCTCAGCGGCGTAAGTTAAAAACTACAGCAAAAATAGATTGTCGAAAAATGGACGCGTACGCGTATATTTAAAAACGCGTGGACCAATCAGCGACGCGCTACGTTTGCGTGCGTGCGTAGGCGTCGCTTCTATTATCTATGCGCCGAAAAAATATGGCGGTTGCATGCTCCGTGATTTTGAGCGATATCTGATAATGGTATGTAGTCATTTATCTGATGCCGATGATAATGCTTTCCTCCTGCCGCCCACACAATAAAATTTTCTCATTAATTTTGAATTTATAGTGTAGGAAATAGAAAAGAATTTATTTTGTTTGAGGAAATCTTTTTATCGGCCTCTAGGTGACTAGTTCGTTAATAAGAAACACAAAAATACTCCGTGGATGATGCCGTTGGTTGTACATAATGTAACACACATTGTAACATTTGATGTAATATTTTTGTACAATTGTTTGTTATCCCTAAAATAAATAAATAAAATAAAATAAAATAAAATGTGAACAAAGCTAACTTTTTTTTTTTTTAACATCCGCAACACAGGCTTCGTCAGGTATGGCTACAACAGAATATCAACAATACGCATCGTCACATACAATTAGGTACAAAGATGAAATCCGCAACAGGCTTTGTCAATCTTAATAGCTAGTTACTTGTACCACGAACACCCCAAAACGTACCCGGCCCAAACGTGCCCATTACACTTGCAGCGTTCCCGCGCTGTATGGCCAATGAAATGGTTCACCCTGTTGTGGCATAATTTTTTTATGAATAATTCTATATGGCATAATGTATGTAGTCATAATGGGCTTTGTGCAGAAACTGTTGTGGCATACTCAAGTTTGGCATAGTTCGTTATGGCAGATTTCGAATTGTCCGAATATTATATGTGCATAATTTTGATGCTCCTATTAATAATGAGGCATAATCTGGATGTGCATAAAAAGTATCGGCATAGTTTGTTTTAGCATACACTTCTGAGCGGAGTACTTTCTAGGTTGTTAAAAAAAAAATAACCTCGAAGACTAAGGCGGGAGCAAAGCTCCCGCCGTAGTCTTCTAACCTAACCTGTCCGAGTCGGATCTGCCCCGGAAGGTTTTGTTCGCTCGCTTCGCTCGCTCACGCAGAAATTTTCGCCCTCACAACAAATTCTGCCTGACGAAAAATGCAAGGTAAGTTTCGAACATGTGGCTATATACCAAAAAAAAATATGCAAATCTAATTTCTGTCTTATAATACTCGGCGTAAATAATAATATGCCAAGATAGTTTCGGACAAAATAATGTTCGAAATATTGTTATTTATGCCAAGCGATGTTTCTGCCTCATTAAAATTATGCCAAAACAGATTATGCCAAGTCTGTTATGTCCTAAGCATTTCGGACAAAATAAATTATGCCAGATAGAGGGAACCCCCAATGAAATCTGTTGTACCAGGTACGATCCGGAGCGAGGGTCACCTCCCCTTTCTCTCAGTTCTTGCATTTTTTAATAATCACGCACTTTTAGAATCTTGGTTTGGTAACTTAAAACCTTAAACGTCGAGTTCATATGAAGGGTCCACGGAAAAAACATGTCCAAAGCTTTAAAAAAACAGGGTAAAGTCACACCTCATTCTGTTGAAAGTAAGGTGGTTTTTCCTTCTGTAATTTGAATTGACTAGACATGTTCTTTTCGTGGACACTTCATATACGATTTTAGTTAAAATTATTGATATTCATTAGTAGTTAAGATTATTTATAACTACATACAGATCTAGTGCATAATCCTTTTTCTTCGGCCTTTCACGGAAATATCTGAATTCTGTCACAATTAACTTTAATATTCATTGTACTGAAGCGAATTGAGACAAAAAGATAAATTCGGACGTTTCCGTGAAAATACGAAAAAAAATTTTTCCTAACTAGTGCGGAAAAGTAAACTTTGCGTGCGTAAATTTCTCTTTTAAGGCACTTGTTATGAAAAAAGTCGTTCGATACACGTGTAAAAACTTCTTTTTAACTCGGGTGATTGTCGTCTTCATTTCACTCGGGCTTCAATTTTCGCCCCCGTCAAAAAAAAATTCCCGCATACGTGCGGATTGAAAATCACTTTCTGTACATAAGTTTACCCTTAAAAAGAGCACTTTCTGAGCATATGCATTGTAAAGGTTCTTTTTTGTTTTCATACAAAAAATTTGCTCAGTATAATTTATATTATGCGGTACCTATGTACCTATGAGGTTAATAGCAACTCAGGAATCTGCACAGATATTAAAATTCTACAGTTTACAACGCATTTTCAAAAACTTCCTACTTCGCAAAAACATCCAGAAAGTTTCAAGGCAGATTCAATTTAAAAAAAGCTCCGATTGCGGCTGCCAAGTGCAATACAAAAATACCCGCTAAAATTCAAGGTCACCGCAAAAATAACGTGCAGCGTGCACAACTGCACATGCATCTGTGCATCTTGCGATCAATGCAACTGGAGGGTTTAGAACTTCAATCAATCATCATCAGGAGCATTCTATGGGCTGTCCCGTACAAACGCGTGTGTATTTCGATAATTTGAGTTTTCTTCCGAGTTATTAGTTATTATATATATTTTTGAGCAATTTTTGACTCTTCTAGTCACGAAAGAGAACTTCGATAAACACACAATTTTGAGAAAACCCGTGTTCGTTCGTACGGGACATCGGTGGACTTTTTCGTGGAATGCTCCATCATGCCATCTTCAATCAATCATTTCATTTGTCAGCCTCCGTAGCCTAGTTGGTAGTGACCCTCTGCCTACGAAACTGGAGGTTCCGGGCTCGAATTCCGGCGACATTATTTGTGTATTTATTTATTTAAACTTTATTGCACAAAAGTAAAACTTAACGTACAAAAGGCGAACTTAATGCCATGAGGCATTCTCTACCAGTCAACCTTAAGGCAAAGCAGAGAGATTTTATCACAAATATTTGTTCCTTGGTCATGGCTGTCTATGTATTTAAGTCTATGTATCTATCTATTATATACATCGTCGCCTGGTATTCACATCACAAGCCTTAATTGAGGTTACCGTGGGACTAGGTTGATTTGTGTAAGATGTCCCAAGACATTTATTTATTTATCATCATCATCAGCCTAAGATAGTTCACTACTGGACGTAACTCCTATTAACTATGCGTATAGACGCATTAGGAGGTAAATGCCCATAATCGCTACGCTGGGCAAGTGGGTTGGCGATCGCAGTAATGTGTCCACTATGATGACGCTGCTGCCCATCATCAATCAAGAATGGTCAGTGATACTTCAATCCCTTAGTTGACTCTTACGACACCCGCGAGAAGAGTTGGGGTGGTGACAAATGTATTCATGCTGCCACACGGCAACGCATTTTCTTTAATATTCCTGGGTAAAGATAGTGACAATTTTATTGGATGGATATATTTATCCGTTTTTAAATAGATCGTAAATAGCAATGTACAAGTCGCAGAACATTCTCTAAATTGCGGAAATATACTCTGAAATTTTCGAGAATTTTCATGAGAATTTAAGAGTAAGTTCTCATTGAGAATGTTTTTATGAGAATTTATAAAAAAATGTTATGAAATTGTATTTCACAATTGAATAAAGAAGGCTTAAAATATACTTTAAAAGGCATGTATTGTGTATACAACGGTTTTGGCATGTTTAGATTGCTTGTAAAATTTACATTGACAAGAACATTCTACATAGAAGTTTCACAACTTATGAAACTTCTCCTCAGTACATTACTACTATTACTAGTCGTAAATATTTTTTTACGCTAATCGATACCAGAGACATAAAACGCATGAATTCACTCGTAAATCTATAATGTAGTTTTACTGCTTCCTAATACATTTGTTATTCTTAGCTTTCAAGATGCCTGAGAATACAAAATAGGGACATAATTAAGGAAAATTAAGAAAAAATTTGAATATTTCAGCGGCCCTGCCACGAACTAGGAAACATGGAAATTTCGGGCATTTTCTCTGTCACTCTAATAATGACGCTTTCGTTGGAGTGACAAAGACAATTGACAAACAACGACGTGTTCGTGGTACAAGCCTGATACGTATACCTACTTATATCTAAAAGAGTAAGAAATACAAAGAAAGGAAAGAAAATTCAAAATTAGAAAGGAAAAGGTTTTCCAAAAGTAATTTAAAAAATGCATAATTAAGTGTTACACTTACAGGAGCTATTGAAATAAATAATACTCCCATTCCATTTGAATTAAAATATCAATATAAAAATAGACAAAGAAAACAAAAGCAAACGTAATCGTTTAAATACCCACCCAACCCACCAAATTTAAAGCACCGTGAATATTTTTTGTAATTGGAAAAGCAAAATACCTAACGCCCGCCCACAAGCGAATCTAAATAAAAAACTTATTCACATCCCAAATAAATCTGGCAACAGCCACGCCTAGACGAATAAATAAAATTCGCAAATAGAACGAGCTTCCTGCGATTTCAGTTCTAAATTTAAAATTTAAAAATGGCGGGCCGTCCGGCCGCCGTTTTGTGCATAAAACTGCATTGCGCATTAACCGATCTAAACATTAAAAATAGAATTTGCTAGTTAGGGCCGGTGTATAGTGCGAGCGGTAGCGGATAGCGGGGCAGGACGCTTATAGTTCATGTCAGGGTGCGTAATGCCAATCGCTAAACAAGTAAATACTCAGTTGCCAACTAAGAACGACTTTCTTTGTTTGTTGCATTAATAAAACTGAAAGAAAAAGTTACGCTACACTACTGGCCGTTATATATCGATACCTTTGGGTTCAATTGTCGTAAAGGACATTTTGGCGAAAATGAGTTATATATACAGTTTTGTTCAGAATTTCAAGCGCTATCGATCTGTATAGTTAAAGTTTCGATATCTCTTAAAAAGTGGCCTTTACGACCAAGATTTTCTACTACGGACTTGCAAAAATAGCTTATCGAATGGGGCGTAAATATCAAGTCATTTATTATAAATAATTTTCTTAGTCGTAAAGGAAATGGACAATTAAAAATAGTGTCGTAAGTGACCTAATACGTTATGTGTTGTCCTTTACGCCCTTACTTTTTTACGATTACTTTCTTTAGTACTATGGTAAACTTGGGCTTAAAGAACAAGTTTTTTCTTCGTAGTCCTTTACGACCGGTACGAAAAATTTATTCTTATATTTCTTATGCAATTTCTATTGAATGATCAGGGTGGTAAAGGACCGATGTAATTTTTGTTGTTGTTTATTACCATACATTTGTTTGTACACATGCAAACAAATTTATGGGAAATATATTAATAGTCTTTTATGTCAAATCAACATAATCCACACAACTTTTAAATCTTAGAGGGGACCGCTTTCGTAGTATTTATGTAAATAAAATACACTAACGGTAATCAGCCACTATCCAAGTACCTAATTTATATATATAAGTGACAGTAATTCTGAATCTTGAGTAGAAATAAGTAGAAATAAAATAATATCTGAAGACGTTATAATCGTATCTAGGCGTTAAAGTCTAGAAATACTATTTGTGCCTTCAGTACCGGGAAATTTAACCCGTACGTATTGCTAGTTATTCTTTCTTGTAAAGTCTTACAATTACTACCTGTGTCACATCAGTCACATAAGCATGAACTACTTGAATAGTTGCTTATTAAACTTAATTATTACCATTACCTAGTGTTTGTTCTTTACATAACTACGAAACCGTGCCATGTTGCCGTGTGGTGACGGCAGTAAGAATACATTTGTCACGACCTCAACTCTTCCCGTGGGTGTGGTAAGAGTCGGCTAAGGGTTTTAAGTGTCACTTACCAATTAGTTATCGAATATTGATGATGGACACACTACTGCGATCGCCAACCCACTTGCCCAGCGTGGCGATTATTGGCATTTACCTCCTAATGCGTTCATTTATACGCATAGGCCAAGGAAGGGCCGTAATTTAGCAGTGGACTGATATAGGCTGATGAATGACACTATGAAAGCGTTCCCCTGCTAGAACGAGTAGCTTATACGTTCAAATTACTATTGAGACAGCGCAGGACCGAAACAATAACTTTTAAATTGTTGCAAAAATGTAATATAATTTTGAAACAAATAGTGTTTCCATATATATAAGTAGTCTAGTTCTTTGTTATGGCTAAATATTTAAAAATAAAATACTACAACTCTAATCCGGCTTTTCTTCGCCATAATTTCCTACGTTTTAATAAATGTATTAAAGGTGATTTTAGTAAATTAAGCGGAAAACAGCCGCTATTTATACCATTTCGCCTACATTTACGCCCCAAATTTGTAAGAAAATTATCTAAGACTGTCATTTACGACCCTATCAACTCTAATTGCTCAAAAAAATCATGGGTGTAAAGGACATACATAGCATTTTGACATGTCCTTTACAACATCTAACTTCTAAACCGTTTAGCTTATCACTACGATTGCTACACCAGGTCAAAGATACCAGCAATCTACATTGTTTTCATATACACGTCACAAATATAGGTAAAAAAATAAAAAAGTTATTAACAGTTTTCTAAAAAAAAATTTGTTTTTTGCTTCTCCTGAAAACCTGCATTTTGTCCTTTACGACAATTGAACCCAAAGGTATCGATATTGACATCTTTGCAGTTAAAGAAACGTCTGCTAGGATATTTTGTAACACTTTTTTCCATTATTTTGTAATACGTATAGATACTACAGCCAAAAATAAGTCAAGGTTATAAAGCGTCTGTTACACGATTTTAGCGGGCTCTCTTAAATGCTATTGAATTCTTTCAAATACAACAAGTGCTCTATATTGCATGATCGCGGTTTTCGATGTTAGTTTCATAATTATTCTAATATCATGTCAATCAGTCATGTCTGGTAATATGTAATTAGGTACTTAATTATCAACCAGTTAGGTTTGAATGTACCTAACGTACCATTATCGCTTGATTTGATTGCAAATCTGAGAATCAAAATCAAACACTTCATAAATCTGTATCAAGACACTTTTTATGCTGGACCCGTTGATCATAAAAGTAAATCGTCATAAGCCACTTATCTACGTGGATACACGACAAAACTACAAATACTACCGAAGAGCTGGCGATTTTCTCACCCAACGCATCAGTATTGCGGTTCAGCGAGAAAATGCCGCCAGCATCCTCGGTATAATGCCACAAGGGCCAATCTTAGATATCGCCGGTTTAAAGGCAAAACCAACTATTTCGGTAAAACATCTTTTAGCAAATAAGTACTATTCTATGTCATTGGCATAAAATACGATTTGTCAAAACCAACTTCAAGGAAATAGTTGGTTCTGCCTTTAACCCGACGATATAGGTTAGGGTAGTTGACTAAGAATATACATTTTTACAGCTCATAAACATCTCTCATCTTCTCACTATGCCCGCTGCCTAACAAACACCAGATTGCCTTCTTTCAGCCAGTCGAAATAAACACCGTGATATTTACCAGCTCTGCGCCCATCACACACATCTCCACAGTTTTATACCTTATTCCCTTGTCTTAAGGCGATTTATGTGCAGATATTATTGGTGTGGCGCACTGTGAATGTGTGCGTTAATGTATCGTGTAAACTTGTAAAGAGTGAGTTTTCTCGTAAACGTTGGAAGATTTAGAAGGTTGCTAGTTTGGAAGATTTCTTGGCTTGTTTTTCGGGTGGCAAGTAAATCTTTAATATATTCCGTTTCTTTGAAGAGTACTTTTGTTACAGACGCCTGAATAATCAGGCCTTATTTTTGTAAAAATCGCAGCATATCTTGGTACCATTTTTAGCTGTTGCAGAATACCCGTATCTTCACCATGACAGCAAAAATAATATGCCACCCTATCTAGCCATTTCTACAACAATATTATATCCAAATTGATGAGAACTGATCCAAAATCTGAAGGATTTAAGGCCTTGTAAAACTTTGAGCCGTGTATTTATAAGTTTCAGATAGCAATGTACTTAAAGGTGCATTTAGACCAAACGAGCATTCGCTCATTCTATCCCCCACTCTACAAAATTCGTTCGTTATACAAAACGTGATTCCTCGAAATTCGTTGATTTCGTAGAGTCGGGGATGGAATGAGCGAATGCTCGTTTGGTCTAAATCTACCTTAAGAGAAGTTCCCAAAATTGGGAATGTTCTGATGGAATGATCTTCGCACACTTATTGCCAATCCTTAAGGCCAATTTCTTTAGCACTCGATGGCTTGATAGTCATCAGTGTGGAACTCAAATATCTAAAGTCTCCATCGTCAATCGTTCAAAAAATGCCGTCATAATCCCTGAACGAAATTTTTCTCAGTAGCAAGTGAGAATTTTCTCTTGCAAAATTTCAGTAAGTAGCTCATTTTATGAATTTAAATATTAGATGTCATAAACCAAAGTGGGTGGAGTGGCCGAGTGGTCTCGTCTCTCATCAGCTGCAAAAGCTGAGGACGTGGGTTCAAATCCCACCCCCGGCGTTGGTAAACTTCGGTATTTTTTCTTTCGTAAATGACATCTAATATTTAAATGCTATAAATTATAATTTGTTAAAAAATACAACTCAAAAACCAATTTCAGTACTTCCACAAAATAAAGGTCATCATCATCATCACCAATATTCCTTTGATCAGGATCAGTGTGTGTTGCCTTACGGTACTGAAACGTGGTCGCTTACAATGGGCCTCATAAGAAGGCTCAAAGTCACCCATAGGGCAATGGAGAGGGCTATGCTAGGAGTCTCTCTGCGAGATCATATTAGAATTGATGCCATCCGCAAAAAATAGGTTAATTTTAAGAAATTTTGAGAATTTTAAACAAAGCTCTCGTGAGACTCATTCATACTAAAATTATATTTCACGCGGGTTAGTCACGATATAAAAAAAAAAAAACAAAAAATGCTCAACATATTTCGCTCCGTATATGGGCTCTTGAAAAAGCTCCTCATATCATGAGCGAAACATGTCGAGCATTTTCCGACTTAAAAACGTGAATAACCCACGTGAACTATAATTTTGAGAATGCCCTGCAACTTGTACTTTGCTAGTATAAAAACCTACGTACGCGTCGTTTTTCTGTCCCCTCTCGCAACAAAGAATTATGCAACTCGACACACGAGGTCGCCGCCGACCTGTTTTTTCTAAGATCGTGTTACTGCATAGGATACTCGGCATACTTGCTACTTCACTCAAGGAATAAAGTTTGCTGTGAAAACTGTTTCTAGTACTTAGTAAACTACTTTGAGTTGAATTATAAATATACCTAGATATGTTTCTAAAGGTGGGTTTACACCTAATGAGCTCATTCTATTCCCCACTCTGCGAAATTCGTTCGTGAAGGTGCGTTTAAACCAAAAGAGCTTTCGCTGTTCTAGCGCCCGTTCTACGAAATCAACCAATCACGTTTTGTGTACCGATCGAATTTCGTAGAGTGGGAGGTTAGAACAGCGAATGCTCTTTTAGTTTGAACGCACCTTTACACAAAACATGATTCGTCGAAATTCATGGATCTCGTAGATTGGGGGATAGAGTGACCATTTGCTCATTTTGGAGATCCACCTGAAGAGAAGAATGACTTTTGAATTATAAATATATGTACCTAGATATTTTTCTAGTATGAACGAGAGACAAAATGAAACATCGAAATAACAGTTATCAATGAGTACAATTTGTTTTTGGAGAATTTACATCTGTGATATATATGGGTAGTTCATAATGCGCTGTCATAAGTTTAGGGTAGATTCCGATCTTGTAGTCTCGATTAAACTAGCTAGCGGAAGGACGTGGTTTTATCAAGTCTACACCAAATAACCTAATACCTATGTCTAGATTATTCAACCTCAAACCAGCGATTCATGCTCAATTGCTCATTCCATCCCCAACTCTACGAAATCAACGAATTTCGACGAATTACGTTTTGTGTAACGAACGAATTTCATAGAGTGGGGATAGAATGAGCATTCGCTCGTTTGGTGTAAACCCACCTTTACTGGAACGAGAGATTAACAAAATGAAACATTGACATATCTGTTATCGACGATTACAACATATTCTCATAAAGATGCTAATTTCTTAAAATAAGGTAACCAAGAAATACAGGACCCATCCAGGCTTTATTTTTGTAAGTCTAATTAAATACTTCTTATTTATTGTTGCCTATGGTGTTAGAATATTTTTTTGTAGTTTTTGTTCTCTTGATATCTACTAATTAGAAGAGATAAGAAAAGTAAAGTAGCGTTTTCACTATGATTTGCATTTTTGTTGTTTATGACTAAGTTACGGCGCATTTTTTATATATAATTTTATTGATCGGTACTACAAAGCTTATCGATAACAATTATTTCAATGTTTAATATCTTTCGTTACTGCTAGAAAAATATCCAGGTAGTTATCAAAACCTACTGTAAACTTCCGCCCTTTCGTTTATATTTTGTGCATTTCTTGTACAGATAGATTAAATATGTTGCTAGATTTGGTAATAACTAATAGAACTGGATATGTGTATTAATCACTTTCCTTTTTTTAGCTTTAAAAAATATAAATTATAGGTATTTCCGCATTTTGTTGTCTACCTATATTAATTATTTATCTACACTAATTTGGTTTCCTGTAATGGTATGGTATATTACTGAGTTTAGATTGGTAAACATTAGACATGTCCTTATATAATTATTATCTTGTGTCAAATTACAAGAGATTCGATGAAAGAAATACCTATGAAATGAAAATTACCCGAAACTTCTTTAATGTCTAGGCTTAAGCTCAGGCTGTTAAAAGGACTACGATCCATATTATTTACAAGCACTAAATTCGAATATACTAATAAAGTTATAGATAGTTCCACGAGAGTTGAGGTCACGAACACATCTAAATATCATGTAATCACACGGAATTTTTTTATTATTATTTTTTTTTTTTTCATATTTCATCGGCGATCAGTCGTAAGACTATAAACTGATTGGTTGCGTGCCTGGTGACATTGTAGGTGGAGAAGCCAGCGCCTCTACCATCCTTCTATATTATATTCTTCCTTTTTAACCTCTTCACAGTGAGAGGCTCAAGAAGTTTTGTTGCCAGGGCATTAGGATGAATAGCCAAGCGGTCCAAATATTTTCCTTTATATCTGTCTATTTCTTCCTGAACAGTGGGCACCCCAAGGTGGTCAAGTATTTCATTATTTCTGGAGAACCATGGAGCATCAGCTATTGTGCGTAAGATATTATTCTGTACGCGTTGAAGGCACAGGATATTTGATTTGCAAGCAGTGCTCCATAGTGGTATGCCATAGGTCCAAACAGGTTTCAGGACAGAGTTGTATATTAGAAGCTTGTTATCGGGAAATTTGAAATTAGTATTCTTTTTTCGTACTGATAGCAAACCCAATTGCAACTGTTAAATTGACCAAAAAGTTTGTTCAAGGGATTTGCTTCAATATTTCAACGCAAGTCATTTATTCATTCACAATTTTTTTTTTACAATTAGTACTTTATTTTAATGTGTGTGTAAGCATTCACCTCAACTCTGGTGAAATTACCTATAGTAGCCGTACCCTGAGCCGCTGCGACGTTATTAACGCGGATTTGAGAAATCACCATACGATATACGCGACATATCTAATTACTAGAACATGGCCAGAAAGGCGCGTAGGCAAAAAGCACAAAATGGCGCCTATCCGAAACGCCATTGTCTGCAACCGGTAGAATTTTGGTTGCGACACTGCGCGTGAGTCACTACAACGGGTTTGAGCAAAAAGTCCAACGTTGTATGTTCTAGGCTTAGCTAATGGTGCCCCAACAGGCAATACAAAATTTTATATAACATCATCGTTCTCTTGAATGTATTGCGAAAACACAAATCAAATTATTTATTAACTAAATATTTTGATTTGTACTTTTAATTTTTCTCCAGTACACTACTTAATACTATACATATAAATTATAAATATTAGATGTCATATACCAAAAAAAAACGACCAAGATCACCTAATATCCGAGGTGGGGATCAAACCCAAGTACTCAGCTTTCGCGGCTGATGCCTGTGCTGATGAGGATATGACATCGGGATGTGACATCTAATATTTATAATCATCGTTCTCTCTTTGATATTCTAGCGTTCTACATTTGTCAGTCTGTTTCAAGTTTTCGAGATTTTATTTGAAAAGCTTCTGACGGCCCTTCGTTTCGATAATTTTTGGTTCAAATCTCACCTTGGTCGCTGGGGTGATCTTGTTTTTTGGTATCATCATTGTCAGCCTATAGTCAGTCCACTGCTGCACAAAGGCGTTTTTCTATTTCCTTAGCGTATGGACGCATTAAGGTGCATTTAGACCAAACGAGCAATCGCTCATTCTATCCCCCACTCTACGAAATTCGTTCGTTACACAAAACGTGATTCGTCGAAATTGGTTGTTTTCGTAGAGTGGGGGATAGAATGGACGGATACTCGTTTGGTCTAAATGCACCTTGAGGACGTAAATGCCCATAATCGCCACGCTAGGGAAGCGGGTTGGCGATCGCAGTAATGTGTCCACTCCACTATGATGATGCTATGCTGCCCATCATAAATCTTCGATAAATACTTGGATAGCCACACTTCAAATCCCTTAGTCGACTCTTACGATATCCACGGAAAAAGTTGGGGTGGTGACAAATTTATTCTTACCTACTGCCGTCACCACACGGCTCATTTTTTGGTATACATACTATTATACCGTAACTTTGTATATAGAAAGTAATTTCTCTTCGAAGCATCGCTATCTAATCACAGCACAAGAAATAAAACTGACTTATCCCAACTTACAGCAGTTTTAAAATAAAACCAGACAATTTTCTACTAGCTCCCTATTAAACCACGAATCGCTTCCTTATAGCTAAGCCCCATCTTGCTACACAAAACAATACCTTAGCTCTTAGAGAATAAAGCCTAACCGTTCAGATTTTAGTCTAATGAATCTGTCTAGACTTGATTTAGAGGTGTAAGCATTTTAATTGATGCTTTTTCTCGACATGTTTATGGGAGAGTTAGAGATAGGCCTTGTACTTGTAAGTATACTACTTTAAGGCTGCATGAGATATAAAGCTTGGAGCCATACATATAGGACATACATATAGTCAAGTTGTATGTTGCTGGTGGTACGACCTCGTGCAGGGTCCGCCCGGATAGCTACCACCGCCTTACCCGTTGACCTGCCGCTAAATAGATAGTACTGTGTTGTGGTTTGCGGGTAAGATAGCCGGTGTAATTACTGGCATAGAGGCAATCCATCTAAGTCCTCAGATTAGTCAGCGCATAGGCGATTTTTTGGTCACTGTGTCCATGGGTCTCAGTTCGTGCTTTCCATAAGGTGGGCTGAGAGCGCAGTTGTACCTTCATCACAAAAAAAAAGTGAAACAGCGGAAAACGGAAACACTTCACATAATTTTACAAAAAAAAATCTGATACATACCAATTATTGGATATAAATGGTCAGACTTTTAGTGACTGTACATCTCTTGTTACTTTGTAAATACCCAATATATCTCCATTACGCAAATAAACCTAAAATCTTGCACTGTTTCGTAATCACACTTTCAGAACACAATCTTGGTCTTATCGCAAACTTGAATTTTAAAACCTTGAGTTCATTTAAACTTTCACGATTATCACTCATATTTTACAGACAAACGGGTCTTAATCGCGTAAACTTACGTTTAATTATATCCTGACGTTTCGGGCATGACGTTACACCCGTGGTCTGCCTGCGACCACGGGTGTAACTGTAAAATATGACCTTGAGTTCACATACATTTTTAATAAAAAATATTGATATTTATTCCTAATCATAATCGGAATGTGTTTCACGATCAAATCAAAGACAACAAATGAAAGAAAAAAGAAAGAAAATACTTAAGAAAGGAAATACTTCTCAGGCAGTGGCGTAGGGATAGAACCGGCGTAGATTATTTATTTTGTCTCTTGTTTTCATTCTGAAAATATTTGTAATGAATAACTAGCTTAATTTGCAAATTTTGTATGTACATCCACCCTTAAAATTTATTGTCTGTGGTTTAGTAATTTTTCTTTGGTGGGTAGTTTTGTACTTATCTTTCTTATTTTGATGGAGGTAGATCTATCAAATTTCCTCCATTGTCAGTCATCCGCAGACCACAAACCCTGTAAAGTGTTCGAAACGTCGGAATGAAGTTAAAATTAGTTAATATACGCGAGTTTATCCGTTTTCATAGTTTTATTTCATGAGTAATCCTCGCGGTAACCGAAGAAAATATTAAAGAAAGAAAAGTTAGATCCATTTTACTAATTTATTTATATTTATATTTTTTTCGTATTTGTTTCTAAATTATCGAAATAGGACGTAGTTAAGGATCCAATACACAAAAAGCTACTACAAGCTACTCGTACATCGTACTCACTAGCGCCTAAAAAAGGCATCATCTGTACTAAACAAGTAGTTTTTAAAAACAACATTTTTCAATCCACTTTTTTAATCTGTCTTATACTTCAATATTAACTGTGTTTTTTATATCAGGACTTAAGTGCCAATGGATATTTTAAAATCAACCCTTAATCTCAATCGGACATCTGAAATTACAATTCTCGTTTACAGTATTCGAAGTATAAAAAATATATTAATGTACTTTATTTGTCAGGAATACAAGAGAAAAAATGATTGCTCAATAAAAAATGTTTCCATAACAACACAGACCACAGATCATCTAATATCGTCCAAGAATAAGCCCCTAGTCATAAAAAAAAACCAAACGATACAGGAAGAACTTTCCTACACCACGCGGCAATGCACGGAACTAAAAAGGCCGCGAACGACCTCACCGGCTTTCTTTCCACCCGTCTCCCTCGCACGCGTGCCCACGCGCACCTTTTTTGGCTCTAAAAAGGGACGGCAAGAAAAAAATGGCCGACGCACATGTGCGCGGGCGCTCCTTTTCGTCTTATTTTTCGTAGGTCGTTGGCTTCGGGTATTCGCATCGTTTTGCGTTTTTTTGTACTTGCTCTAGCTTTTTTGCGCGCGTGGGTGAGATTTATTTATGTCTAACGTTTTTATAGATCTTATTTGTGGTTTAGGGGTTTACAATTGTTGACGTTTCGAGTAGGTACTCGTGTATGTATGTTTAAAGGTGATTATTGATTAATGATTTTCAGTTTATTGGCTACATTTTTAATAAACACAAAATATAGAAGAAATTTTTTTTGTCAGACTCTTTACTTACCAATTGAAATTACTATTTTTATTACAAGTACAATTTTACTTCGAGCTAAATTATGAACATAGTTAATCTTAATTAACTATGTTCATAATTTAGCTCGACCAAAATATTTAATTTTATTTGGAGATTGTAATATTATTTTTATGATGATATGGAAAACAGGTCAAATTTATTACCGGTCAATATATACTATAGGTATACATAACAAAATGATAAAAAAAGGACATAATGAACATAGTATACATTTGTCGATTACTATTGTAATACCTATATCTACAAAACCAACGTATTTCAGAAATATGCATATTTAATTTATACATATATTATCCTAATTATATGCGCCCTAAACATAAAGTCTACGACAAGGAACAAAATCGGTTTAATTAAGGCACTCAATTAATAAAGGAATTTTCTAATCAAAGTACGCTGTAAAAAGATTTATCTTTATGCGCCGGCGCAGGCAGGGTTGCCAGTCGTCTCCCTGTGGGGCCAGGGGAGAAATAATGAATTAATGAAGTATTTGTTTCGAACTTGAAGTCCATTACCCATGTAGGTAAATACAATAGCTTACGTAACTAGTGTTAGTAGTACGAATAATACTTCCTTAAAATATTTTTCTCAAACATGCAATGAAATATTGTCATTATGTTCGTCATAATAGGCTTTAAAGTATGACGTTGCAAGCGGATGACCTCGAGATAATAGTAAAGGATTTTCATACGAATTTAACGGCCTAGGCCGGTAAGTAATATTTTTTTAAAACATGGCGTCGGTTTTCATGAACAGGCTAAACAGCTAAATTCTGTTTCTTTATTGTCGTATTTTTGATTTCATTGCATATGTTTGAGAAAAGCACTATACATGTCTCGCCGTGAAATGGGCTTACCAGCTTCGTATCACTGTCCGGCCTCACTACGTTCGGCCGTCCATACCTACTCAGCCGGTAAGCCCATCTTTTCCGGCGTCTGCAGTAATGTACTATTAAAGAATCATTCTCATTATGTATTTAAAAATATAAATGATGTTCTTTGAAACCAAGAAATTAGTATTTATTAATCATATATGTTTATAGACAGGGTTATATTTTTTAAGACTTAGTAACATTGTATTTAATTTCTATAATATTTTTGAAGAGTTTGATCATTATTCTAGTTACGTTATCATAATAATATGTCTTCGTTCAAATGAAAGCATATGTACTTAAAAATAAACTAGGCGAAATATGTAGCTCATATTTATTCTTCATTATTTTCTGGTAGTCGTTTTCGCTTAATTAGTTTTTTTGGACCGAAATTAATGACGAGCATTATTTATGATAAAATTAAAGATATTTATATCCAAATTAACTTAAAGAAGTAAAAAAACAAACATAATAGCAAGTAATGACATTGAAGTGAATACAATATTACATCCATCACAAATATTAGCAATTATGTGTTCACCCATTTTATTTATTTTTCACTTTGCTTATATCCACAGGACCATACTTTATGTAAACTTTACATTTAGATAGCCAGAAATTAAACGATAGCTAAGATTTAAATTGTACACTATTTAAATATTGTTTACTAATGCAATTCCATTTTATGAAAATTACAATAAGAAAAACAAATATTTTTTTGTACCTAACCCTAAAGCCAGAGAAATGTAGTCCTTAACTGGCAACCCTGGAACGCCGTTACTATAGTGAGGGCTAATTGGTATATCGATATCGATAAAATTTATCTTAATGCTTCACGGTATTCTTCTAATTGGATTCGATATAGATTAATGCCGCGGTTCTGCTGATAGATGGCGCTTTCTAATCTGCAGATTAGAAAGGAATGGATTTGTTTAGAAATTTTGCATTTAACTTGAAGAGTTGAATGGTAAAAGCAGCTATTTTTCAAGACATATTCTAAGTGCTTTATAAAATGTGTACTGCAAATATTAATTGCTAATATTAGTCGCTTCTAATTGGAATTGAAGTGGTCTTCTTTTATACTGCAACACCTGAAATCAGAAAAGAAAGTCCCAATAAGAATCATCATTTCCTATATAGTGTACATGATTCATCATTTTTATTAAATAGCTACAATTTCTTTGATAGGCATGTAGCTTAAATTTTGAGCCAAAACACAGCGTCAATATTCTTTATCGACAAATTATAAGTATGAATTGACTTCATATTCCTTATGACTCGATGAAAAATTTATATTTTTAGTCAGAATAAACTAGCAATATTTTGCTAGTTTACAATAAGGAATATTAAATGGATAATTGGATATACCATCGTAAAATTAGTTAAAATTTAGTTCACAAATAATGTATATTTGGATGAATATCTAATGCTACTGCTTTGAGTTGCCTTTCAGATACCTATGCATAATTTACTATAAATAATACCAACATATGTTTTTCTTAAACATAATATATATGCTATGGTATGGTGCATGATAGTGCGAGCGAAAAGCACACATGTAAAAAATAAGGTACGGAAATGCTTTTCCTTTCACGGCATAGTCAAAGTAACGATGCAAAAAAGAGTTTTGACTGTTGTAAACAGCGCATCGATATTTTTTATTTTACAATAAATATAAAATAATCTATCGACCTTTATCCCATCACTAAACCAACTTGGACACATTTATTACCGCAGCCTAGACAATGCTGATCGACGGAAAGGACCAGTTGCTATTAGCGGGACTCGAACCTGGGACTTCGGGATAAATCTGTTCGCTGTTTTATTTATTATTGGGTTTGATCTTTCTAATTAATATTTATTTGATTTTACTAAAGAGGCTGACTAGAAGAATGTGTTCTTTTTGGTTTTAAGGGAGACATTTAGATTTTTATTTATGAACGTTCGGAATCTCAATGGTGTCACAAGCGCCTTACCAATGACTCCATGAGCGTACGGTAATAAACGTTAGCGAAGTTCAGCAGTATTATTCACTAAGGAAACCGCCTTGCTGTCAGCGCTGTGTCAGCGCTGCGGCAGCGTCGAGCCTAAAAATGGTATTCACTAAAGTACTTTAAACGACACTAGTGCTCGGCGACAAATGCGGCGTGAGCTGGAACTATACTGCGTCGAGAGTTTGACGTTTAATGTACGAACTTCGTATTCTCTAACGAAAAATTGCGACGAACTCGCCCACAACCTCGCTCACATCACAGCCTCGATTCCTAATGTCAAATCAAACAGCTACGATTTTAGACAAGGCTGTCTCGACGTCGAGCTCTTTGACGAACGCAGCGTAGAATGTGTGAATAAGAGAATAGCATAGCAGTTTTTTGCGTTCCGTAGAGCTTATAATTTCGCCATGTTAATCTGTCCGTCTGTTTGTCCGCAGCATAGCTCAGTCGTCGTTAGTAGGTACTAGAAATTTGCAATTTTCTAAAAATATCACTGCAAAATTGTGAAAAAAAAAATTGTGCCACTCTCTTCTGACTTTTGGTCCATGGGTCCAAAAATTATGACTGAATCCTGAATAGTGAGCTTATAGAATACTGTAAAATAAAACTATTCATAATCGGCTAAGCCATTTTTGAATAACTACGGAACCCTATACGTTGACGACCACAGATGTCATATATACCATAGATCAAGCAAACGTATCTACTTAGCGTGTCAAATGAACTCAGTAAAATCTACTGAGTTGTCCGTCTTTAATCGCAGTTTGCAGCTTCCGGGCGTCATATTTTGTAAATTGAAGTGAACAAAAACATTAATAATGCCTCCTTAAGTAGTATTAATTGCAACAACACAAAAAAATATGAATACTCAAGGGCCTGAGACATATTTAAAATCATAGGCAAGTAACAAACTTCAGTACAAAATCTGACACGCTTGGCCGCCATACTAATGAATGAACTTGTTTCTTCTATCCAAATCTAATTCTGTGTTGACGATGACGACCCTTTATAACAGTGTAAAAATTAAGGCGTCCATATGCTACGGTACTATTTTTGTTGATTACTAATAGGTATTCAACAAAAAAAGCCGCCGTGCCGTGTGTAGCCGTGTGGTGACGGCAGTAAGAATACATTTGTCACCACCCCAACTCCTCCTGCGGGTGTCGTAAGAATCGACTAAGGGATTGAAGTGTTACTAAGCATTATTTGATAGTTAAAGATTGATGATGGGCAGCAGCGTCATCATAGTGGACATATTACTGCGATCGCCAATCCGCTTGCCCAGCGTGGCGATTATGGACATTTACCTCCTAATGCGTCCATACGTATAGTTAATAGGAGAGGCCTACGTCCAGAAGTGGACTATCATAAGCTGATGATGATGATGATGACTAATAGGTGCTTATAATTTGTTTGCCATTGATTCTATAAAAAAAGTTCATGAATTCTTACCTCGACAATTTGATAGTAACAATATGTGAAAAAAATGCTTTATTTTCTTGCTATTTGTCTTTTTCCTCTCTTCATAATATTCTTACTGGTGTACTGCCATTTGGCAAATTATGTTTCCCAAATATGACTTCCCAAATAACTTATCGCAATAGTCTCATTTCCCAAACAAATCTTTAGCAAAGTTACATTTCTCATTTTATTCATTTGGTCAAATTATTATTTTGCACAGTTACACTTCGTCAAGATTTTATTAAGCAAATGCTTATTAAGCAAATGTTTTATTTTGTCATAAGTTAAAATCCAAAAAAAATTTTCCCAAATTTGATACTTAGCAAGCTCTACTTATAGCAGAAGCCTGGCAAATGATAATATTATTTTAAAGTTCGTAGGTCTATACAGGAATTTCGTACTTTTTTGCACAACCCTTGGCTTGAACTTGCCTGGAACAAAAAACGTATTTCATGAATAATTGGTATCATAATGAATGAAGTGAGAAAATAAAATCCATCATAATGATCATTATTCATATTTTTTATTGGTACACATAGCCACGGATAAAACAATTATATTTTTATTTTCATTTTCATAAAAAAACTATCCCAGAGCCACCGTTAGGTACGACGACGAGCGAAGCGAGGAGGAGTGTTAGGTGAAACTGCGACCATACAGCGCACGAGCCGAGCGAGCGAAGCGAGCGTGCCGCGGCAGCGGCCGGCGAGTGCCAGAACCGACTGTTTTGTTATTCCCTCGGCATTGCGTTCCCTCATCAGTTTCATCTAAATTACTGTTTAGAACCCGACTTTTAATTGTTTATCAACATAATACATATAAAACCCCGTGTGAGCTTTTATTAAAAAAAAACATAAACATACCTATATAAAATTCGCCTCAAACTATACCCAAAAACATTGGTAATGGAATCATTACCTTTATTGTATAAACTTATTCTGAATTATGATATAAACAAACAAACAAACAAATCTTATCTAAAATAAAAATTGGTAATTATTTAGTTAACTAAATGCCAGCAAAACCATCAACTACATGAAAATATGTATTATAAAAAGTTCCAATTAAAAACCAAGCCCAAAGATAGAATTTCCAACCATTTAGTTGGGAAATAAAACGATTTCATAAGATTCAATTGGAATATGATCTTTCGGCGAAATGACTTTATGCGAAAAATTGGTTGCGATGTAATATTGTATATGCGGTATAAATCGTATGCCATACAATATTTTGGGATTAGTATGTTACGCCAAACGATGCATTTGCCAAAAAATATTTTGGGAAAATAAAATCGACCAAGTGATTCTTTGCTAAACAATCGCTTGCCAACAAAAAGGCTTGCTAACTGTAAAATTGCGATAAGTTGTTTTGACAATTGAATTTTTGCCAAATGAAAATTTGGGAAAAATAGTTTGCGATGTGATACTTTGGGAAAAATTATTTGCCAAACATTAGTAAACCATTCTTACTCCAACCCTGTAAAAATTGTTAACTAATTAAGTCTTAGTCAAAAATACTTATACAGATTGTAACGAAAAACAGTGGTCATCTATTTATTTATAAATACGTTCTGGGCGCCGATTTCTTACTTTCGAGCGCGAGAAATCGTTTCCAATGAAAAAAATAATTTAGAAATAATAGCTACAGTTATTTGAAAATACTCAGTATTGGTATTAGTACGGAATTTGAAAAGTAAAAAAAGCTCAATTTTTTTATTTTAATATACTATTTTTGACCGGTCGATTCCCACCCTGTGTAGTATTGATTGATTGGTAACAAAATAAATAAGTATTTTTGGTAAAGAGTAGCTTTTTATACTTCAATTAATGATCTATAATGAAAAAAACTTATCAACATTGAATATTTCAATAATTTAAAATAATTGATTTTAAATTAGGTTAACTAACAAAAAAAAAACACTACAAAATGGCCGCAATAAATTATAATTGCAATAGATAAATACCGATTCTAAGACGTGGGGCCAAGTCTAGGTCTTATCTGAGACAGAGCACTAGTTCTTATCTATTAGTGTGTGTGCGTATGTATGTGTGTGTGTGTGTGTGTGTGTGTGTACACACAGGAGTTCTGATAACGTTGTAACAAACAAATACTGGCCACAGAGTTTATTTATAAGATGGACGGTATTCATAGACCGCACTTTACTTATTAAATACTCTTATTCATTCGTTCTCATTCTTCTTGCATTTTTTTTTCTTTTATGATCTGTTTAGAGGTCTGAGTATTGCAATGCAATAGTGAAAGTATCAACTATTTTAGTTACATTCGCTATACAAAAATTTTGAAGAAAAATATGCAATCCCATCATCCTAAATACATCCATACCGCAACAGACTGTGACACATTAAAGTATAGTATAGCATATTTCAATGTTATGATTACTTATTTAGTAACATCAAAAAATATGCATATCTCTTTATGTATGTTAGCATCTTCCAAATCGCAATATCTCAAAATTGCTAACATGTAGTAGTGATGTAGTCTTTCCATATGTTCACGTACCCTTTAAATAAACATTCCTATTACATATTTTTTTAATTATAGTATTATCTATTACTAAAAAATGTAATTGATACCTCGACTATTAACTTTATAGCTGTAATAAATATTTATTATGAAATTTATTAGAATTCCTGAATAAAATTCCTGTTAAGTAGCTACATTCTGAATAATATGTTGGAGACTCGTACCTACTTATATACATGCGATTATAATATTAATTACACAATATTCATACGAACTTGTTATAAGTTCATTTTACTGTGATTCAATACAGGGTTGTGTTAATATTGATAATATAAATGAGGACGCCAGATATATAAACTGGTTGCAGGTATCCATGAGCAACGGTAATTGCATTAGATGGCCCCTATGCTTATTTACCACCTATAGACCATAGCTGGACTATAGATGCGGCCCTCGAGCTTTTTTCCAGTACGCTCGCCGGGGTTATCGCGGAAAAGTTAAGAATTTTTCAAAATTTTATCTACTCACACATGTATACAGTCACACACACATGCGCGAGTAGGGATGTGGGCGTTTGGTACGGAATCGAGGGAATGTTTCGATTTAGTGCACCACATAATCGACTCTTAGAGAACAGTAGCTTTTATGTAGTTAGTGTTACGATTTCTTTACTAATTTAAAACATTGCTAATATTACAACGCACAACTTTGGTACTTGGATCATGTACTATCGGGTTCAAAATAGCGTGGACACCTCTAGGGCGACTTTCCTATGCGCTCGCTTGAGCTCTGTTAGCATAGGTTGTCTTATCCACACTAGATGGCGCTGCTGGCGAAGCGCAATGAACGATTTAGAAGGTCTACCGCGAACTTGGAGAATCGTAAATGTCGAGCATCTATCTCTGTCACTCTAATAAAGGCGTCTTCAACTTGACAGAGACAGATACTTGAAATTAACGATATTTATAGTTCGCTGTAGGCTCTCTGATCATTAAAATATTTTAAATAATGAATATTATCTACCTAATAATATTATTTAGTATACCTTTGTGGTAAATAATAAAACCACATTTATAAATAATTATGTTTATTCTTAAATCATTAGAAAGAAGATGAGCGCTTTCGAAATGTCAGTTTACTAAAAAACACCGTTCAAAAATAGTTAATTACAAATATGTAATAATATTTTATAATTATTTACATATTGGTCCGATTATTCTATAATTAATATAATTACTTTGAATAAACATTAAGACACGTCAAAATTATTTACCTTATTTTAATCTTAAATAGACCCAAGTATCAGTAGTTTCAACCAGTCAAATAACTTTCGGAATCGACGTAATCACCTGATATCTATGTATTATGTAAACAGTTTTGAATTGATATTTCATTCATAGTCGTAGGTGAATAAAAATCGATCACTCGGTCAGGCGGTATTTAGCCTAGTGTAGTGCTACCCACCCATTTCAACCAGAGACCCAATATTATTAAACGATGGGCTATCCAGTATTTCTTTGCCTAGGGAACACAGTAAAAGTTACAGACATATTTTAGTACAGTTGATCACTAGGTGTTCAGACTGCCGACGAGTAAATTTTCTAAGAGTATTCACTCGCCCGCGACGAATAAACTCGCCGATAGCTACCTACTCACTGCTCGCAAGTAGCTATCGGCATGTCGCTACTGCTGATTTGTGATTGTCAAATTGGTAAAGGCCTATTGTTCCGCTTGAGGATAACAACGATTTTCTAGTTGAATTCATACGCAAGAATGCTCAGAAGAGCGAACCTAGAAAGGTTCGCTTTACATTTATTATATCGAGAGCTGAGTGGCCAAACCCGATAAGTCGAGATATTTTTTCATTGAAATAACAAACCTCACGTAAGTGACATTTAGTTCGTATTTCAAAAACCGGTTTTCTCGAGTTATCGGCTTTGACCCCGCCACCTTCGATACCCCGTAAAACCTCTCGTTTCACATGACACGAGTTGTAACAACTGAGATTTTTTCCCACCTGTTACCATTTTAATATTTGGTGGTATGATACCACTGGTATCTACTGGGAAAAAGAAATCCCACGATTTTTAATTCCCAGTTGTTACCACTTGTGGGAATAAATAATAATAATAAATATCTTGGGACATCTAACCCAAATCTACCTAATCCCACGGTAAGCTCAATTAAGGTTTGTGATGTGGGTACCAAGCGACGATATATATATATATATATATATATATATATATATATATATATATATATATATATAATAGATAGAAAGATATAGATACTTAAATACATAGACAGCCATGACCAAGGAACAAAATATTTGTGATAAATAAATGCACAAATAATGCCCTCGCCGGGATTCGAACCCGGAACCTCCAGCTTCGTAGGCAAGGTTACTATCAACTAGGCTACGGAGGCTGACGCCCCCGAAACTATGGTCTAATACCGTAAAATCACCTAATGGGAGCATTTGGAGTTTAGTTAGGTAGTTTTACGGTACTTATTGTGTTTATTCAGGAATTGCTAACGGATAAAAACACAAAAAAATAGGACACTTCATTTTTTTCTATATTTTTTATTAATTAATTACAAATTACAACCAATCTTAATCTTAATAAATAATTTATGTCTTGTTAGCAAAAAACGCTGTTTAATCAATTTGCAGTTGCACTTATGAATGATAATACGTATTAAAAAAAATACAAAAGCTGTATCTGATTTTAACCCTATATATTTTATTACTTTATCTACAAGGCGTATTTATTTCAAACCAAAACATAATCATAAATCTTATGACTGCACAATGGAAGCTAAAACATATTTTTTTATTATATTTACCAATTTCTAAGAATGAACTTTTCACAGTTATAGATTAATCCTTATTAATATGAGGGTAAGACTCACCATTTTTCCGATAGCCTTAACGTCATATATATATAAGGCTCATTTCTAAACTATCAAATGTTCATTTTTAGAAATCGGCAACTTTAAATAACTATTATACTACAAGATATGTAAGGTTCTGAAATTAAATTACCTTCAAGCTATTGAGCGATTTCATGTTTACATTTAATTTTTCAACGAGTTATGTGCTAAGACATACCATCTTTTGAAATAATTCACTAAAAGTTACCATCAATAGAAATTGATAACATTGTAAACAAACTATCTACAGAAAAATCCATAATCAAGTACTATTTTATTATTTTAGGATAATGTAATGGCATGAGTTGGTTAAATTAATAACACATTAAGTGAGCAGTGTTTATAACGTTGATTCGAAATTAAACACATTTTGAATACGAGGTGTGCTTTAATTTAACTAATTTACACCGTAAAAAAAGTGTAAGATTTATAACTAGGCAATATTGTTTACTTTTTATTGAGGTTTAAGCTTAAGTATTATTTCCGAAAACGGAAAAAGATTGAAACTTCGCCTCAATAAAACTACTTAAAGGTATTGGCAACCGTAATACCTATTTAGCAACTGAAATAAACAATAATTACGATTTGTTTTATGAGACTATTACTATTAATTAAAAAATAAAAATCAATTAGTAGATTTTATAGATTGTCATCCATCCACCATCACTATTTTTGGGATTCAAAAGTTTTGACTTAACTTACCAATCCTAGAATTTGACGTTCCGTTGTGCTTACATAAATCCCAGCTGGAAAGTGTTATAAATATTATTATTTATTACTATTAATCAAAAATACAAACTACTAAACTTCTTTCACTGTTACATGTCATTGTAATCGAGAAATTTAAAGTAAGGGAGTCAATAAGTGTCTTATTTAGGTAGTAGTTTTTTTAAACACCACTGTTTCGTAGCCTAAGAAAATTATTATCTTATTGATAAAATATTTTTAAACAATGTTAAAAATATACTTACTCGACTTTAACAAGTCCAGTAAGTGTATTTTTTATATTATTTAATATCGGGTGTAACCCCCCTCGTTATCAATAACTGCCTGTAATCGGGAACGCATTGATGTTATTAAATTTGAACATAAATCTGAACCACGAATACTTTCCCATATTTTTAAGCAATGTGCTTCCAACGCTTCCGGGGTCCTTTCATTTTTATTATCCCAGCGTTGGACAATAACACCCCATACATTTTCAATCGGATTTAAATCCGGTGATCTAGCAGGCCAGGAAATAACTTTAATATTATTTTTGTGTTTTCCAAACCATTCTTTGACATTACGCGAACGGTGTATAGGACAATTATCTTGCACAAACGACACCAACGGCAATTCTGCTTCTGGATACACATTTCGAACTGTAGGTAACATGGTCTCCTCCAACACTTCTACATAATGTTCACTATTTGCACGGCTAGGTATTCTGACAAGTTCTCCCGGACCAGCTGCACTCATCCAACCCCACATGTTCACTGTGATACGCCCCGATTCCATGTTAGGCACGACATGATCGTTGTCGTATCGCGTATTATTTCGACGCCACAAGCTCAGGCGTCCGTGTTGACTGGATTTAAAAGTCTTCTCGTCAGTGAAGACGACACTAGTCCAGTCGTCAAGAAGATGGTCCCGAGCAAACTGTAACCTTGCCGTTTTGTGAGCATCCGTCAGCAAAGGTTTGATGGCATGTCTGCGGTGATGGATGCCTTCCTCATGAAGCACACGACGAACCGTAAGCGGACTTGAGCCAAACAGACCGGCGTAGTGTCTTGTGGGCCTAAATCCGTCTTCCTCATATTCCCGCACCATCAACTGACGTTGCTGTGTGTCAATGAGGCGTGGTCTTCCAGTTTTATGCCGGTGGGACAAAGACCCTTCTCCTTGGTATCGATCTACCCATAAAGAAACAGTTTTCCTCTGAAACAATAGTAAAAAATATAATATAATTATTATTAAATTATAATGCAAACATTTTAATACCGAAAAGAAGTAAATTAAACTACTTACGTTGACACCTGTTTCTCTAGCAATCTCTGATTTATTTTTGCCTTCCTTATGCAAGGCAATTATTTGCGATCTGGTTATCATATCAATATTGCACGAAGAACTCATTCTTATAATCAGCTAGTAACGGTAATACACTTTCAATCGTATACGGTAGCAGACAAAGGAACATGCGATGAATCTTTGATTAAGAAAAAAATCAGCACTAGTATGGTATTTAGAAAACTTAAACTTACCCTCTTACGTTTTTATAGTATACATCTTTATCAATATATTAAAACGTTGATATGCCATTCTAACGTTAGTCTTATGGTAATAAAACTGTAATTCCCTTAGCATATTTTACGGATAATATACCAAGGTTTCAACTGACGTTATATTTCGGCGGCTTTACTAATAACACTTTGGTTCAGTGGTTTGCGCATACGGCTTCTAAACTAGAGTGCCCAGGTTCGTATCCCACGAATATTAAACTAATTTGTGTTTTTTTAAATCTTGGCCAAAAAGGGCTTTCCGGTTACGCTACGCTCCGGTGGGTGAATTCAAAATACACAGGATGTTTGAACAGATTTAATAATGTCTCAATAATGACAATAAAAAAAAAAACAAAAAGTATCCTAAAAAAAGATAAGTCAGTAAGTAGAAAAGAATAAGTCTCGTCAGAATACTCGAGGAGAGTTATAAATGAAGTTTAAATCTGTGTGCACAATTTTTTTTAGTTTTTTGACTATCAACGCCATCTAGGGACAGCTAACATTACTACTAAGATTACCTTTACATCTGTAATAGCCTTGTTACATCAATCCCACAAAGGTGGCGCTCAATTTAGCTTCAAACGATAGTTTTGTTCGATTGCCCAGGCTCTTTTGAACGCTATAGTACTACTTCGGTAGGTACTAGGTACTCCTCGGTAGGTAATCACTCATTATTCAGTATAAAACGAATGAAGTTTTCCTTGGGCATCATGGTAATAAGTTTGCACTTCAGGTAATTTCATTTAATACAATTAATATTAAACGTGTAGATTTGTAGAGATAGTTTTATTTCCTTAGTGTTAGTTTATTTCATTTTATTTTTCTTTGTATATTTACTTAAATAAAATCCCCCACGACGTTAATATTAAATAAATAAAAATAAGTACGTATTTAAGAGACAAATTGAAGCAAATGTCCATATGAAAACGGAGAAATTAGTCTAAAATACGAGTTTTAAACAGTATTATTTATATTTTAAAAATATTCATGATTTTTATATAACGTGTTGCGTTTCTTATAAATAAACCTATTTAAAATATTTTAAATTTAATAAATATTCAATTAGTTTCTTGCAAATATGCCACACGTCTCATCTTGCCCTGGCCTTTAAATAATAAAGTAATAAATGTCATGTAATGGGATGTTCATACAAAAACCGGCCAAGTGCGAGTCGGACTCGCGCGCAAAGGGTTCCGTACCATTATTAATTTATTATTAAAAAAATACAGTTAAATCAACCTACCTCAAAAACTATAGGAGATAATTTTATCAAACCAAAAATCGTTGATAGAGTTTATTAATGTGCATAACATATATTTTTTTTCAGAATTTTATATCGCGTAGTTTAAAAAATAGAGGGGGGGGGGGACACATTTTTCAGACTTTGAGACCTGATATCTCGAAAACGATTTGCTTAAATAAAAATATGATGTATAAACTTTCATATCATTTTCAAAGACCTTTCTATTAATACCCCACACGCTTATGTACAACTAAAAATAAAATTCTATCCCTCAGTTACATGTATGGAGGGCCCCCACCCCAATGGTTTTTTTACAATTTAGTATCACATTCCTGTAGCGGTTCATACAACACATATCCTTACCAAATTTCGTTACTGTAGCATTTATAGTTTCCGAGTAAATTGGCTGTGACAGACGGACAGACGGACAGACGGACAGACGGACATGACGAATCTATAAGGGTTCCGTTTTTGCCATTTTGGCTACGGAACCCTAAAAATCGATCTCATCTCAGTAGTACTAAATGACAACATATATGTATAGATAGACAGTAAAATAAATAATAACAAACACACATAAAGTGCCCTCGACGGGATTTGAACCCGAAACCTCCAGCTTCGTAAGCAATGTCACTACTCCACTGAGTAACGAAAGGTTTTGAAGTAATACTTATTGTCTCTTAAATGTCGTTAAGATTAAGACCTACCATCCTTCACGTTTTTCTTATACAAAGAAAATACATATAAAATGTTCTTGACTATCGTACATTAAATTTAAATAATGTATATTGTCATTGGATGTTACAAAGTACATAGATATTTTATAGTCCTGTTTTCTATGGAAAAATACGCGCATAACCAGTTTCTATGTTTGTTTTTCTTATAAAATGCTAAGCGTGCGTAATGACCAATGTCAGTGAGTACTTACTTTATTTAAAAACGTATTACCAACATATTACATAAACGTAATGATGCACATATTCATAGAGACACACATCATCAGCCTATTTTAGTCCACTGCTGGACGTAGGCCTCTCCTATTAACTATGCGTATAGACGCATAAGGAGGTAAATGCCCATAATCGCCACGCTAGGCAAGTGGATTGCCGATCGCAGTAATGTGTCCACTATGATGACGCTGCTGCCCATCATCAATCTTGTAGAATGGTCAGTGACACTTCAATCCCTTAGTCTACTCTTACGATACCCGCAGGAGGAGTTGGGGTGGTAACAAATGTATTCTTACTGCCGTTACCACACGGCTTAATAATCGCGTAAACTTACGTTTAATTATATCCTGACGTTTCGGGCATGAAGACCCGTTTGTCTTTAAAATATGAGTGATAATCGTGAAAGTTTAAATCAATATAATGCACATATTCAATTGGAAAGTGCGTCCTAACAAAAAAAAATGTTTTGAGAACCTAAGAGGACTTATTAAGTTATGGAAAACATAACATGCTATGTCGTTTATTTATGTTTTATCAGCAGCCCTAGACAAGATTCCATTCTGCAATCGTATACATCTTCATTCTTCAGCCTATATACTCGCAAGTCCACAGCTGGACAAAATGCCTCTCCTTAGCCTATGCGTATGGACGCATTAAGGAAGAAGATGCCCGTAATCGCCACGCTGGGAAAACATGTTGGCGATCGCAGTAGTGTGTAGTATTCAGACCAAACGAGCATTCGCTATTCTATCCCCCACTCTACAAAATCAACGAATCACGTTTTGTGTAACGATCGAATTTCGTAGAGTGGGGGATAGAATAGCGAAAGCTCGTTTGGTCTGAATGCATCTTTAGTAAAACTTACCGTATACTTTACTTTCCAACTCATGATTGAGCTCGGATACGCCATAATATTTCTTACAATATTTTATTTTACACAATAGCGTAAAATCCATGATATATCAAGACAAAAAACTAAATACACCAAAATTAAGACGCATATCAATAAATTATGTAACTCTAATTCAAGTGTCCAATACAAATCTAATAAGAATCCTAATAGAATCGATGTCCCATCACTATATACCAATAAAGTAGACCAAGGAGCTCAGTCTCCCAATTCCATAAAGTCTTAAAACACAATACCCCCCATTGCGAAATCAATGAAGCGCTTAAATAAATAGGGTTGATATTTGTTTGACAGTTTAAAGAATTTAAGGCATTACGTGCATGTAAAAATGCATTTTTTCGTTATAAAAAAGATAATAATGCAGCTCGTTTTAATGGAAATTTTATAAGTTGACGCGGCTCGGGGCGGTTGTTTTTTCATACATTTTGCTCGAAATTTTCCACTATTACGCAATAGTTTTTTTAAATTATTTTTTTAGATCGTTGTTTGGCAATTGCATATACATCTTGGTACTGGATTCTATAGTTACAGGTAAGTTTTTGTTACGTTCTTTTTAGATTTTTGACAATTTTTTTTTTGTTTTTCGGGAAATTAAATATTGGTAAGGATCAAGGTACGAGGGTTGTTGCGTAAATAAAACGTTATATCTTGAGCAAATACCACGATACGGTAATTTTGTAAATGACTGGACTAAAATGTTCTAAGTAGGCCGCCATTTTTATTTATGCAACTAAAAACAATTTTTGACTTTATTCAGTGAAAATCAACTGTATTATTTCATGAGGCGTATTATTCTAACCTCAATTTATCAAAAATGACAATTTTTAAATAGGCGAGTCATTTTTAGTTCATTATGACAATTTGCTTATTCGACCCCACAATAGATGTCGTTAGTGAATTTAACTTTCCAATAAGAATATGTATTTTAATTTTTAAGCATGTGGGGTCATAGTTAAAATAATATGAGATCCCTACAAGTTTTCATACAGATTTTTACCGTGACAGAGACTCAAATATAAATTAAATTCCTTGCTATAAGTATCTGATAATTATATAAATATGTAGGTAGGTATAGATTATTGTCATTCTTTGTTTTTGAATCAGTCTATTTTTGTGATAAGTTTCATACGTATATATCTGACTTGTATTGATAATTCAAGTCCTTTTATGTCTCTTGTTCACTGAAAAATAATCTTAATTAGGTCCATGAAAACTATATGCTATGTTACGTGCTATTTTGAAAACAATACCTAAAGTGTTTACAGGAGTAGCTAATATTTATTTTTAATTAAATTTTTATCCAATATTAATTATCCAGGAATATGCCTAAGGCTAAAATGACATTACATCACTTTTTAACTGTTTTATTGTTTATTGAAACACCAACAAGGCAAGTTTTTATACATATCGTGTCAAGAAAAAAGTAATAACATAAATCATTCCCTTACACGTTAACTACAAAATAAACTGTTTTTATCCACACCGTTACAAGCTACCTGTAAAAAAACATAAATTATAGCCTCATAAATTCAATAAATTACATTACAATACCCACAACAGTGTTTAAGAAGTAATAACCTCTTAATTGTCACAAAAAATGCACCCCACGGCACGACCCTAAAAAAACTAAATAGAAAAAGGGCGGCACGCGTACCAATTACCTTTTTTTTAATTCAAACATATTTTTTTCCACCTTTTTATTGGTTGAGTGTGTAGGGGCGTTTTTTCTCGTTTTGTCGGCGTAGCGCCAATGTGTCAAGGTTAACGCGTTTTTTTAAACGTTTTGACGAGTTCGAATTTCGAATTCGTTTTTTCGGAAGTCGTTTAACGGTCGGCTTGAGGCTTGGGGCACGTTTTTTAATTCGGGCTATTTTGTAATTGTTTTTTTTTTCGTTCTTTTGTCGGCTTACAGTTCGTTTGTTTAATGTTAGGGAGCGTTTTTTGTTTTTTAACACCTTTTTTAAGAGAGTTTACATTTCTTCTTAAAAAAGAAAGTGTAGACTGTTTTACTGAATAAATACGACAAGATGATTAACCGCATTTCAGTAGGAATGTCATAATTTCATTGCATGAATCAATTCGTACATACATAGAGACGAATGTAATTAAATGTTATTAAGTAATATGTTTTTGCCATTTTGTACTGCTGTGGCTTTAGCTGTAAGGTACAATTGTATTTTTTTTATAAACAATAAACAATGTAAATAAATTTCATTATCCAAAAAAACTTGGAAAAAAATAACGAGAACTTAAGCAATATGATGTATATTACAACCCAGCTATTATTTTATCAAAACGAGTTTTAGTAAGTAATCAGCATTTATAAACAATTTTACTACATATAGCCTACCTATACATTTTTCCATATAATGATACTTTAGCAGCCTTATAACTAACAATTAATTTTCCTCAGACAAATAAGCCATACACGAAACAACAAATCACACAACAGTGAACCTTAAATCAACGGCGTAAATACTAAAACGAACGTTTTAATAAGCTTGTCCATTGCCTTGAAAATCTAACCTACAAAATATCGTATTTACCAATAGAAATAATAGTGAGATACGATGTTTTATAAATAGAGGATTAGTCAATTTCTCTTTCTGTCTATTTTCGTGTTCGTTAAAGCTTAGTTTTTAAATAGTTTAGTAGTTATCGACCGGCCCTTCGTATCACTTGTCACGGCATACTGCCATCAATATTGTTTTGTATCCACGGGCTAAATTAGATGGCGGCGGACTTCACGAAAAAAATTAATTCCCGACATAGTTAATAGCAGACAAATAAATGTACCTATATGTTTTATATTTTAGAGATTTTAGTATGTGTAATATTTTGTGAATATTTAATATCATACCGAACACAAAATTTTGAGATCACCAAAACCGGAAATTGGAACCGAAAAATGGTTCATCTTAATTTTTTCTTTTTGATATTTTTAAAAGTAGAAAGAAAAAAATAATGTAGTGCATAACTAAAATAATAATTGATGAAATAAAACTATGAAAACGGATAAACTCGCGTATATTAACTCGTAATTAAAGTTAATATACGCGAGTTCATCCGTTTTCATAGTTTTATTTCATGAGTAATCCTCGCGGTAACCGAAGATAATAAATTGTATACATTTCAATACATATTTGAAAAATACGGACATAAACGATATAGGATGTCCCTTTTTGTTATTATAACAACTTTAAAGTCAATCAGCACAGTCTCCCAACATCTAAGAGATTTTTTTTACTGCAGCTTATTGAAGAGATAAGGAATTCGTTTCTTTTGCCCATACACCTACATATTTTTATGTACACCTAAAATTTATACACACTACCAATATTTGTTACATATTACATATAATTCTAGCTTTCTGAAATAATGAAAACCGGTGCGACCGACTTACGTATAAGTTTATACTCATTTTTGATGTTAACAATTTATTTACTACTTATTCGAAACACTCTTAAGAGATTTACGCCTAAGAAGCTCACTCGGTATACGTAAGCGAAGATCAAAATATAACAACCATAATTATCATTCTTATAATATTGAAATAATTATGTATACCAAGTAGTTTTTACAAAGTGAAATAGAAAAAAATATATCTTGGGACATCTTACACAAATCAGCCTAGCCCCATGGTAAGCTCAATTAAGGTGGGTAACAAGCGACGATATATTTAATAGAAAGATACATATAGATACTTAAAACATAGACAGCCACGACCAAGGAACAAATATTTGTGTTCAATAAATACACAAATCAAAAGTTCCTTTCCATAGCATTGCACCTAAACCCTTCACGGTTCTTCCAAAAATGATTAAAAATAGGCCACGCCGCCCCAACCGGCTCTTTTATATTGCCCCCAATTATTCGAATATTATGGAAACGAAACTTCCATCTAATCATTTTGATGTATATTATCGATTTAACAACGTGAAAGTACTTTACTGCTGAAACTGAATAGAATTGTACATATACGGAAATAACTTCTCAAGTGTACATGTATTTAGGTACGTTACTTAAGGCTGATTGTTCAATGCCTCAGACAAAAACAAATAGTCCGATAATCAAAATAAACACTATCCTTTTCGCAAAACATGACAAAACAAGTCAAAGGTATTTGTATTCGAACTGATGCAGTAAAGTGGAAATTAAAAAAAACGTCTCTAATAAATAAAAACAACTCTTAAACCATACTAAAAATTAAAACAAAAGTTTACTCCATTTAACTACAGTATAGAGACTATATAGTCTATACCTACTTACCCTTTCATTACCAAAAAAATCGTGTTTTAATAGGCATTCTAGATAATCTATGTAATTTTAGTAAATGTACTTTGATGATTAAATAGTTAAAGATATATCTACACACTTATTATCTACCTACACTTTTCGAAATTGCACACGTATTCACACTTACAACTTTCAACTTTTTAAAAGATATTGAAGTACGTTGTCTTATCACCCTTCCTTTTAATTCCTGACATCGTTCATCCTGGGAACTGCCAAATCTACATCCTTCCCATTAAAAAAACAATAAAAATATCCACTTCTCAAAACAAAAGGTATTTTATCCTGCAATCTTGTCTTCGTTCCCATAGTCAAACAATAGAAGAATAATAGTTGCCGCGACCAAAAAACACCCAACCGGTTTGATTCTAAATTCAAAGCAAAAACAAAAAACGGTGACAATATTAGTGCCCTTGTAGATTTGCATATTCGGAAGGGTCAGATTTTGAATTGGGTTCTTTAAAGGTGTTCCGTTTCTCGATTATTTTAGATTAGACATTCTATTTTGCCAATATTTGAGTTTGATTTATATTCTGTCCGACTATTGACTGGCTCAGTAATAAAATGCGGCAAATTTAAAAAATGTAGGCGGAAAAGTTAGTTGTCCATAAAAAAAATCTACTCACTGGCTAATTGGACTTTTACATAATTATGTTAAATAATTCCTCGTCTTCATTAGACCTTTTTTATGTGACGAAGGTAGACAACTGAGGTCTCGGCCCACCTGATGGAAAGCGGGAACTGAGGCCCATGGACATAGTGACCAAAAAATCGCCTATGGGCTGCCTACCCTGAGGACTTAGATGGATTGCCTCTATGCCAGTAATTACACCGGCTATCTTACCCCCAACCGAGACACAGCAGTGCAAACACTGCTATTTAGCGGCAGGTTAACGGGTAAGACGGTGGCAGCTATCCGGGCGGTCCCTTCACGAGGTCCTACCACCAGCAAAATCACAAGCAGTTCCTCGTCTTTATTATTCCTTATTGCATCTCAGTCAAGTACCAACCGTTGGTACCTGTGACCCTACCCTAGTCACATGAACATATATATCTAATCACATGACATCACATCGTCAGCAGTAACAATACATTTTCAACCGACTTGAGAGAGGAGGTTATCAATTAAACTGTACTTATGTTTTTTTTTTCACGTTTGTTTTTCATTACTTCCCCGACTGGGTGAACCGATTGCAATGATTATTTTTAATTTGAAAGTTAATACTTATTGATTGGTCCTTTTTTAATTTGGGTCAGTTCTGACAACGGCATCTTTGAGAAAACCATATAATTCATTATTTTGCATCATCATCAGCCTATGATAGTCCACTGCTGGACGTAGGCCTCTCCTATTAACTATGCGTATAGACGCAATAGGAGGGAAATGCCCATAATCGCCACAATGGGCAAGCGGATTGACGATCGCAGTAATGTGTCCACTAGGATGACGCTGCTGCCCATCATCAATCTTGGAGAATGGTCAGTGACACTTCAATCCCTTAGTCGACTCTTACGACACTCGCAGGAGGAGTTGGGGTGGTGACAAATGTATTCTTACTGCCGTCACCACACGGCATTTTGCATACTTAATAGGAAAGGTCTACGTCCAACAGTGGACTGAGATAGCCGATGAATGCTCGTGGAATGCACCTATTGCCGGTAAACTCTTCACATAATTTACTCGTTATTAGGTCAAGTAGGAATGGATCAGTATTAATTTACCAAATAAACCTAATTGATTGGATATTCGCTCCTTGCCATGCTCGCTATTAAACTCATTATATTGTCATGATCATTCATTCCAATAAGTACAGTACTTACATCGTGCATCGTGTTTATATTGATTTCCGTTAAATTAAAGGGAAGCTTATTTAGGTCAAAAATAATCAATTTCTCTAAGAAACTATGTATCTTAACTATTACTGTTTTTGAGTTATTAAAAAAATAAGTTTAATGACTGTTTAATACATCCTAATGCTACTTATTTTGACACGTGCCGTCACGTCAGTCACCTGAAATTAACTTTTGTGTTATTCTTAAGGTTCTCTCACACTTACCATTTCATTTATTATGTACGAAAACGAAAAAAAAAATTTCGAGTTCGACTAAAAGCTATAATTAATATATACTAGGCAGCTCCAATTAACGTATCAAGCAGCCTGTTAAATTTAAAGGAATTAAAAAAAAACACGGTGTATATACAAGGTACAATGACAGCAATGAGTATGAGCAGTGGCTCTATCGCGAACTTCTAAATCCGCAAATTTCGAGGATTAGTCTCTCTCAGTCTAATGAATGACGTAGTTCGAGTGACAGAGAAAAATACTCGAAATTTACAAATTTCGATTTTCGTGGTAGTAGGCCTGACCTGCTACCCTTTCCCAATCCTTAGTTAAAAGTATCCGTTAAACGTATTGCAAAAACGCAAATCAAATTATTTATTAACTAAATATTTTGATTTGTACAGGCAGCAGGCATTTGGTGCAGGCATGTATTGCTTGCCCTTAGAGAATAGTCAAAGGCGCCTAGCCTTGTAAGGGATTGCATATACCCGAGAAATTTGACCGGTGGTTGCTAAGACCGAGTGGCCGAGGGGTACAGGCATCAGCCGCAAAAGCTGAGTACGTGCGTTCGATCCCCACTTCGGGCGTTAGGTGATCTTGGTCGTTTTTCTTTGGTATATGACATCTAGTATTTATAATTTATATAGTATCCGTTACTTAAAATTTATTACCATTCTTATCTCAGGTTCAACATTTCTTTGTTGTAGTACTTGTAGTGTACTAACTGGGGATTGAAAAATCAGTACTAAATCATTTTTTTCGTAATAAAAATCATGAAACTAAAAGTTCTCATCCCTCGTCGGTAAACAAAGGGGCGGTCAACCAGCTGCGCAGGAGTCGACTTGTATCATATCCTGTCTGTGCAGTAAGGGTGGAAGGCTATCAGAACTTATTATCTTCGGAAATTACAAATTACTAATTTCAAAGAAAAAACAAATTCATTTAAATATAAATAAATACAATAAATATCTTGGGACATCTTACACAAATCAACCTAGTGCCACTGTAAACTTAATTAAGGCTTGTGATGTGAGTACCAAGGGACGATATAATACAATAGATAGATACATATAGATACCTAAATACATAGACAGTCATGACCAAGGAACAAATATTTGTGATAAATAAATACACAAATAATGCCCTCGCCGGGATTCGAACCCGGAACCTCCAGCTTCGTAGGAAAATTATACAGATGTCATAATTATACGGGATGGGCCCTAAAAGCAAGAAATGTCGACAGTGATTCAAAACAACCCCTTGAGTCCCAATTTTGTATTTCTGTCGACGATACGAAATAAAAAAATTGGAAGAAAATAATGTGTATCATGTGGTACTTATATTGCTAATTTAGGCTTCCAAAACAGATGTTTTATTTATAACGCCGCGGCCACGACATCGGTCTAAGGCGACCGGCTTAGCGGAAAACGTATGGTGCTCCCTCTCGTACCCATATCGGCATCCCGGTTCACTAATGTTTAACCAAAACAATGTTAGCAAATATTTATTTTACAACAAACGTTTCACCAATGTAGTAAGTGGCAAAAATGTTATTCCGCAAATGTATTATTTTAAAAAAACTCAATTGACAAATAATCAGTAAGCAATTTTTAGGCTAATAGTAAATTTATTAGTTTACTTTGTTGTTAAATATTCTTTTGTCAAAGATACCTCTTATAAAATGATATTTTATTTGTTAATTATTTGGCTAAGATAATAAATTGTCAAAGATGTTTTTGTCGAAAAAAGGATTTGCCGAAACATAATTTTGCCAGTAGTTGGTTGCCAAGTGTAAATTTGTTAAACAATTTTTGGTCAAACGACAGGATACCCGGCATCCCGCTCCAACTCATGGATTCGCTCGCCGCTGGTCGCCTTAGACCAATGTCGTGGCCGGGCCGTAATGGTCACGCGTTTGCCATTTATCCTGCTACTCGTCTCTTTCGCACTTGCATACTAGTTAGAACGTGACGGCAAGAATGACAAACGATTAAACACTGCACCATCATAAGTCGACAAATGTACTATTTTACATCCAATTAAAAAAATATACCTACGGCCGTGTGGCCATCGTCCAGCAGTGGAGTATCAGCCAATGATACTCCACTGCTGGACGTAGGCTTCTCCTATTAAATTATGGCTCTACATGAACAGAAACAAAAGTATTTATTTATATACTTAAAGAAAGCATATAATCTATTATGAATTATGACGAAGGTTCCGTGACAGATATACTCAAGTCTTAGCGTCGGTTTTAATAATCTTGTCTAGAACCTAGATCATCAATTCTTAGTCATTATTGTACAATCATTAGTGGGTTATATACCTATTATATGTCGTAGTAGTGGACAAGTCATAAGTGAATGCGGATTTATAAACGCTACATTACCGCGAGCACCATTATAAATTAGGAGACGTGCCGAGGCTTCTAAATTTACGAAATCGTAGACCAAACTGAACCACATAGCTCTAGTAGACTTGTCCTCTGTATTACTTGTAATCTCGTTGGCCGTTACCTATATTTTTTTCTTTTTCATGGCTTTGTGGCATTTCTCAATGGATATTACTTGTAACTTAATTAAGTAGTATCATCTGGAAAATTGGGACAAACAAGTAATGACTATGCCTTGTAACACGTTTAATATCACAATGTACAGTTAACACCGCCGATTACTTACATAATTTAAAGTCGATAATTGTTCGACATGTTTCGATCCATTTAGAGGATCCTTATCATGAAGTCCCCGCGACCAAAGCCCGACGTGTACTGCGGGCTTGCGCTCTGCTAGAGCGGGTGTTGGCCGCAGGCAGCGCTGGCGGGGGCGGCGAAGGGACAGAACTACCATCATTATCACTTTTGTCGAAAGTATTTAGATATTTTTGAGTATCACGTTAGTTATAATTCTAAAATCTATCGCGAGTCATCCTTAATATAAATACCGTAAAGCCGGGTTACTTTGGCCCTAGGGGGTAACTTTGGCCCAAAATTAAGTTTATCATAAAACCAAAGCATCGCATAAATTACATGATGTATTGTTATGAGGCGTTTTAGGTATGAATTTTGCATCCCGACACATACTAAAACTGTTAATTTTAAATAAGTCTGCCCGTCTGTCGAACTTTTTGTCTATCACATTTTTACGCGAAAACTGCTTAACCGAATAACACGAGAGCGGCTATGAATATACTTTGAGATATTAGGAACATCATGAAGTAAATAACTAAATAGGTTTTAATACAAAAAAAATCTTTAATGGAAGTTGGGTATCTAAAAGTTGCAAAAAGCACAGCATAAAAATGTTATATGCCGATGAAATTCAGGACAAACGTGAGAATTAATCGAAATAAGAAGTATGTGAAAAGACTTTTATGATGGACTTGTAAATTTATATCATAATAATTATTTTAGTTTGCATTTGTCATTATGATGAAATCTTAATTTTACTGCAATAAAACAAACAATGCGTAAGAGGAAGTGGTGCTATTTTATACGTAATTTGTCAACACATGTTACCTACTTATTTTCATAATTAATAAGCGTTACGCTACAACACGAAAATAAGTCATGGGCCAAAGTAACCCTCCCGAAGATATTACTTTAGCCCAAACTTTACGAAACAGAAAAAAACTCTTGGGTATTATTTTATTAAAGAGAAAGTGTGTAAATTACTACTGATTTATTAATTCTAACATAAAGGTGTTGTATTTCAATTAAATCGAATGAGAAGTAAAACACATCATTTTTTTGGGACAAAGTAACCCGGCTTTACGGTATCAATTTTTTCAAATAGTAAAATAGCCATTGATCTGAACATAAAGATGTTTATATTTTTTCAATACCACTTCGATTTCATGTAAAATATAGATTTTTATCACAGGCAATATGGTGTTGGTTACAACCCCATGATAAGATTATTTAAGACCCGCTTAAATGCAACTAATTAACTTACCGATACAGCTTGTAATATTACTGAAACCCGTATTCATTTAAAGTGCGTTCCATACAATTATTTTTCTGTAATATAGCATACAAAATGAACCAATGTTTGGTACATGTTAACAGTAAAAACTAACGAATCGATCGTGAATTATCCCGCTTCAGCTTATGTACCCGCTGCCGCTCATACCTTAAATCAGCTAGGTAGAGGTAATGAACAGGCGTGGTCTAAGGTGGGTCGCTTCTTTTCCACGGTGGGTGAGCACGCTATGTATGGCTTGCGCGAGTTGTATGGAGAATACTATTAGTTTTACAAGGTTTTTACTTAGTCTTTTATGGAACTGCTTTGGTAGGTGATTATTAACATTTTTATGTAAATGTTTGTGTAGTGGTGGGAAGTGACGATAGATATAAAAAAACCGGCCAAGAGCATGTCGGGCCACGCTCAGTGTAGGATTCCGTAGTTATTCAAAAACGGCTCGGCCGATTATATTCGAAATAGTTTTATTTTAAAGTATCGTATTATATAAGCCTATACTATTCATGATTTTTTTCATATTTTTTGGACCATGAGTTAGAGGGGGGGGGAGGGGGGACATTTTTTTTTTCTGCTGGAGTGATTATCTCTGAAAATATTGTCTTTAGAAAAAACTTTCTTTTAAAGGTGCGGTTAAACTAAAAGAGCATTCGCTGTTCTAACCTCCCACTCTACGAAATTCGATCGGTACACAAAACGTGATTGGTTGATTTCGTAGAACGGGCGCTAGAACAGCGAATGCTCTTTTGGTTTAAACGCACCTTAAGATCCTTATTTTTTTTAAGATACCTATTCAATGACACCCCACACTATAGAATTACAGCAAATAAAAAAATCATCCCCATTTCACAAGTAATTTTTTTTATAGTTTGTCGTTTTGTTGGCATGATTATACTACCTCTACCAAATTATACTAATATGTATACCTGTACCAAATTGTAAATTTCTAGTATTAACGGCCTCTAAGCTATGCTGCGGACAGACGGACATAGAGAAAATATAAGATTTCCGTTTTTACCATTTTGGCTACGGAGCCCTAAAAAGATTCGTATATTAGTACAAATATTAAAGTAGGTAGTTTATACTAGATTCTAGATTTGATTCTAGAGAAGCTAGAGTAAATCTCAAAAAGTTTGTACAGTCAAGGGCATTAATATATATCCACTTCTCCATACTGATCCCTTACAAATGTGTCTATATATTAATGCACTCGACTGTACATGCCTATCACGTCTTCAATATTAAAAAATTGGTAGTCTGGTAGAGTCAATGATGCTGTGCAATATCCATCATCCCAAAAATTATGTATGGATTTGTCCTTTTTTGTTACCATCATCATCATCATCATCAGCCTTTGACAGTCCACTGCTGGACGTAGGCCTCTCCTATTAACTATGCGTAAACGCATTAGGAGGTAAATGCCCATAATCGCCAGGCTGGGCAAGCGGATTGGCAATCGCAGTAATGAGTTCACTATGATGATGCTGCCGCCCATCATCAATCTTTTATCAAATAATGGTCAGTGACACTTCAATCCTTTAGTCGACTCTTGCGACACCCGCAGGAGGAGTTGGGGTGGTGACAAATGTATTCTTACTGCCGTCACCACACGGCACTTTGTTACCATATTCCTATACATTATTGGTAACAATAAATAAACGTTTCATACAAACATTTTGGGGTATTAAATGTGGTGGATCTTGCTCAGCATAATATTCACTTACCAAGTTTTATCAATAGGTATCGAAGACGTGATTCAGACGAACAAACTTTTTGAAAAATGCTCCTAAACGTAGTTCCAGTTACGACCACTGGATCAGATAAGTTTATGGCAGTGTAATAGTACATTACATCAGAGGCCGGGAAAATGAGGATTTCCGGTCAAGTTGGTATATACGGCCGAGCGAGCGTACGAGCGAGGCGAGATAGGTAACGAGGCCGGGAATCCGTTTTCATGCCGAGGCATGTATAGCGCTTTTCTCAAACATACAAAGAAATACGAAAAAAAAGACAAAATTGTCGAAATTAAGAAAAACTGTTACTTTGCAGGCCTAGGCCTGAAAAGTGTTATTGAATCCCATTTCCATCCCAGTGAGTTACTGCGCCCTAAAAGCGATACTTCCGAGTCTATTTTAAGAAACGTAAAGACAATATTTCATTGCTTGTTTGAGAAAACTTACTTTTCAATCACAACATACACATTAGCGCCATCTTTTGATACGAAGTTACAAACACCGTTTTGTAGCATTCTTAGACTTGTATCTTAAAATGTATTTTGTCCTGAAATTATCTTACCATAGTTAAAAAATAACGTTATTTTCCTTTACTGAATCACGAATTCCATGGATGACTTTGTTATTAATTAGAGTACCATCAACACCGTTACTCCGTGATGTTATTTGCAAAAGTGTGGAAATATCAGTGACTCATTTCATGAAATCATGTCCCTTTCAAATCATAGTAAAAAAAAAAATACTATATTAGTTTAAAACATACAATGTAATGCGTTTTATTCGTAATTCAATCATTAAATAATTTAAAAACCTAACTCAAATTAATCGTAAAAACTAACCGGAAAAAAGGTACACTTATTTGCGGTTTTCATTAATTTTATCTAATATATTTAGAACAGGAAATTAAGTTTTTAGAAAACGAATTTACTTGTTTTATCCAAATAACATTATAATATTAATCGTATATTTTTTCCCGCTGGTGATTTTTTTATTTATATCCTGTTTCATACAGTAATTGCAATGCGTTTTTTAAATATGGTTTAAATTATGTTATAGATTTCGATTTTAGAATAATATTTTGTCTTTACTTTCAAGGAATTGCCTAAGTACTACCATCTCTTGGAAGTTTTCTTCAGATTTTCTTTCTCCAACGCGCGACGCCATCTATCGGGGGGTAGCAGAACACGTAGACGCTAAGAAACTTCACATTTATTAGAACCACAAGTAGCTTAGATATGAACCATTTCAACGAAATCGTAATTTTAGAACCAGTGTAAGAAATATTAGTAATTTGTTTCTTTAATACGCTTTCCCTTTCGTTGTTAGTTAATACGAAGATCAACAAATATATTTTAACACGATTTGCAGTCGAAAAAATCCTTCGAACAAAGTTTCTTACGTATAAGTATAAAAGTATGAAAAGTAGGCAGGATTAAGGAAAAAAGGTTAGGTAAACGAACCCGGAAAAAAGCAAACCACTTAAACCCACCGTTGGCCGGAACCCTTATCCTAAGCCCCGCCTGACCGAAAAAAATACGAAGAGGCGTAACTAAAAGAAATTTAAAAAGCACGTTCATATTCACCCCTACGTGCGAGAGAGAAGAAAAAATCACAAAGAAACCCAAGAAAAAATGTTAGTTCGTCCCCTTCTGACGCGCCGAGTTAGATGTAGAATTGTAGATAGCGAGCGAGCGAGAGCGCCAACCCTTACTTTGCGCCCTTTTCAGTAGTTCTTATTTCTGCCGCGCCGCGGCGGGGCGGGGGTGCCACTAGCACGCGGGAGCCCGCCGGCCGCACGTCTTTTCCTTGACCGGACGCATTTTTCCTCTGAAAAAACGAGGGCGCCTGCGCCCAGTTAAGAGGGGATGTTCTTAGCGGCGTCTAAGGCGGGGGCGGCGCGTCTTCGTAGTTCGCGCGCCGTCTTCGCTCCGCGCGGCCGTCCGCCCCTCCCCGCGAGACCCAAGAAGTTTTCACCCAAGAAGTTAGTCGGCGCCCGGCCGTTTCTCAAGGCGGTCCCACTTCCGCGGTTTCCCATTTCCTTACTCACAAACGATCTTCGTTCCAGACCTGACGGATGAACTTGTGACGGGCGGGAAGAAACTGGAATTCATGTTGAAATACTTCAACGAAAACATATCCCTAGCGCTGCAGGAGAGGTATAGGGACCTCCATGAGTACCGGAAGACGGAAGTAGAGGAGTCACCGAGGGAGGCGAAAGTTCCGAAAATAGCTGAAGAGGGGGACCAAGTCGGCGGCGAAGGCGCTTTTGAAGCAAGCGCCGCGCCGCCGTACCCTCGTTTGCTGGATCAGCCGAAAGAAGAAGACAATTTCGTAGCCTCTTGGCTTCAGAACTCCTTTAAGATGACAGCAGCGGATAATAATGAGAATTCTGCTGGGGGGAGTGCTTTGGATTTGCGGGCGGCACCTCTTTCGCTGCACATCCCGGCTATCCAGCAGGAGCAGAGGTTCAAGATGCAGGAGTTCTGGAACCGGAGCCGGCCCGGGTCGCCGGCGCCGGAACCGGAACCGGGGCCGGTGCCGCAGCCGCCAGCCACGCCGGACCATAAGATCATCACCGAGAAACTCGTCAATGAGATTCAGGTGAGTTGCTATTTGTGGATTTTTTGAGTCGCGTTTTTGCAAGTTTTCTTGAAGTGCTCAAAATGTTTCAGTAAACATCTTTTTAAAGTTTAAACGACTTGATTAAAATTCGTATCGTTTTTGACTGCTTATCAAATTATTTGGTTGAATGTTTTTTAATGAAACTTGCAAAAATTGCTGTGTGAATTTTAGATTTAGATTTTTCAGTCATCTAAAAATTTCTAACTAGATTTTGCATAATAATAACCTAAAACTCGAAAGAATTACCGACATCGAGGAATGACCGATTATAGTTTTTTTGTTAAAATGATTTTTTAATGAAACTTGCAAAAATTGATTTGTGAATTTTAGGTTTAGATTTTTCAGTCATATAAAAGTTTGTAATTTTGCATAATAACAACTTAAAACTTGAAGGAATTACCATTTTAAATATGAGTAGATGTTTAACAATATAAAACAGTTCACTTCACGGACTAGTCCATCTTTGCTAAATAATTTGGAAAAATACCTTTTCAATAATTTTTCAGTGTAAAAAAAAGTTATTTTATGAAAGTGTTTAATTTATGTAAAAAAGTGTTTGCATTTGCATATCCAAAAAAATTACTACTTTTGTTAAATAAAATGTGTTCCTGTGATATACAAAACGGTACAGATTAATGAAATTAATGCAACCATAAAGTTCTTATGAGATCACTCCGTGATAGTTAGTTCGGCCGTCGGCAAATGTTTACATTCGCGATAGTTTAAGTTCAATCCTACTACTCACACTTGTAAATCATAATTAAAATTTAATTTGAATTAAAAATCACAATTAATACATAAACTTCTTTAAAACTATTTAATAATCTGCGTTGTTTTAAAACCACTTCACTATTTTCACTTTAAAATATCTCAAGCGTTTTTATTTTTGTTTAAAATGTGACGATTTTTCCTTCCTAATGTAAAACAACACAAAGTTTTAACGTATTTAAATTTGACCCTGCGTGTGTCTACCGCAGCCCATGTCGATCGACTGACCTCAAGCACCCAAGATTGAAGTCTCATAAAACCCGTTCCAAATTCAAATAATCCCTTCCTAAAAAAACAACATATTGTAATACCTTTGTTAAGAAAGGGTTAAGAAACTTATTATTAAATCGTTTTTGTCCCGCTGCCGCATCCGGTTTTATAAAAGGACATGTAAATTACAATAATCTGTGATAATTCTATTATTTTCGATATGTGCTGATCAACATGTCTTCGATTCCTTTTTTGTAGCGTCATATGGCCGGCCAACCGATATTTTGATTATGGAATGTTTGTTCAACGTTTCCGTTCATAATTTTGTTTTTTTTCCCTTCCGAATTGGCCGGTGAGAAACCCATTTGAATAAACGAAGGAAAATTGCATTCGTTAACGTTCCGTTTACGAAATTTGAAAAAGGTGGAATATTACTTTTTAAATTTGTTTTCGGCCTGCATTTGTCTATTCCCACGAACGGATTAGGGGCTCATTGTGATTTTGTTTTTTAATTTTTTTGCGTTTTGTTTCACGAAGGGGTGTTGACAGTTATTTGTTACTGCGAATTTGTTCGAGTTTCATTTTTTTGTTTTTAGAGTCGTTTGTATGTTGAACCGGTTTTGATATCCTGTTCGTTTTGAAAGAGTTTTTTTCTTAAATTGAGATTTAACGGTCCAACGCTTGAAAGTGGTTGCGCTTTTGTGGTTTAGGTTTTTTGCGAACGACGGTTAATTAAAATTTGATTTATTAATATTTTTGTAACGCATCGTTGAGTCAAGAGGTTGCAATCAAAATAATCCAATTGGAGTATGGAGAATCTATTGTTTTTTTTCTGGTATATATATAATATTGAACCTTTAAATAAACGTTAACAGTAGCACATTTTAAACATTTTTTTAAGATTTATTAAGAGCCGCTTAAATG
>JALPQI010008364.1:0-57959 GCA_025490895.1 Thaumatotibia leucotreta | reverse complement strand
ATAGAAACTTAAAACATAAATGAGCAATAACCACTCACATGCTTTAATTTTTGCGATAGACTCTATTCCTATTTAAAATAAGAGTGATGCATGGCTGATAGTTTGAAAAGAGGTATTAAACTTTTCATACTAAACCATTAGTAGGGTGACAATAAATTTTAATTAAAGTTTAATTTCAACATAAAAATTTGTTATGCTAAAAAAAAAACTTGGTTCCACTTAAGTACTACATAAACGTGACCGCCATCGATTACTGAATTAGAAAAATGGGTTCCTGTTCACCGATTAAATTCCACCGTGTATATGTAATTAACAACTCCTTTTTAGGTAGGTACCTAGTCGTGTAGTAGAAAACCGCCGTTTATATGGTCACCGGAATATCTGCCCGGAATCTGTCTTCTGAAATAATTATATACCTATATATTTAAAAAAACGGATGCGAAATACATGTACGATACCATACAATGTCAAAACGATTTTTTTATTCTTAGAATGCATAAAAAACATGTAGGAAAATGGATAAACTATTAAATCGGATCTAGAATCAATACTTAACCAGTTTAACAATAATAAATTGCACGCCAGGAAATATCGTTAAGCAAGTATTAACATGACCAAGTTAATTGGCTAATCGTGATGACCACATCTGTCAGTCAACATGCCCTACTAGTTAAATGTAAATTGTAGCAGGAACAAAATAAATGGTATTATTGAATATGTTACTCGAGGAAGCATCAACAATATACGCAGTGATTAAAAACATGATAGAGCAGAGATCGAACTAAGCAAGGGCCCGTGGAAAGTTTATTTATTTTTTCATCATTATCAGATTATAAGCCTCATCATAGCAATGTACAGTCGATGTCAAAGATATCGTTACGGTTTCGGTGCCAAAAATATATTTACACGAATTACACGACTTTATTGCCTTGACATTAAGGTCGTGTAAATATATTTTTGGCACTTAAACCGTAATGATATCTTTGACGTCGACTGTAAAAGTTGCAGAACATTCTCAAAATTGCGGGAATATACTCGGAAATTTCCAAGAATTTTCATAAAAATTTACGTTTGTTAGTCGTATACCTCGAAATCACAAAATTCTTGTAGCTTTTCACCTATTCGCGTTTCGCCGCGGTAGCGTATTATTTTGTAGCTTGAAATATCGGTGGTATATTTTGTTACTCGTGTGGGGTCGGAATCTACCTTATCTAATTTGAATTGTAGTTTATTCAAAATTTTCCGTAATTATTTCTAACAAAAACAATTCAATATAAATTACTCGCGGACAGAGCGACCGATTTTGTTAGTTGATATATAGAGTTGCAATGCCCTATGTTCCGCTGCATGCAGCGCTTAAAGCGGGATCGGTCTAACGGTCGGCCCGCCGTCTATGCAGCGCTGCAGCGATGCTTATTTCCAGCGCTTGCCTGCAACTGACACATACCGTCGCAAGAGGCATGCGCTAAATAATTTTGGTGACTAACGTCTTGTCATGCTTGAAAATTCGTAAAATCTAATTCGTTTAATAATAATTATTTTCTGTCTTTCGCTCCTACTCCTTCTATTACGTGTTATGAAAATAGTGCTAAATTTCCTTGTGCAACTGGATATATAAATACATGGTGTACAACATAGCCGCTGTTGATTTTTTCTCCGGCACCCGTTACATCACCCAGCATCCAGGTACATTATTCCATCTGCACCCCCTTTTTACATTCTACACTGGTGACCCCTTGAAACATCGAAGATGAGCGATAGTGAGAATGGAAACATTACGCCCTGTCCCGGTACAGTCAGAAAAAGAGACGGCGCACAAGATGGCGGTATAGCTACAGAAATTTATCGCATCGGTGTGAAGGCGCCCGTATTTTGGCCGGAGAAGCCTGCGGTATGGTTCGCCCAGATGGAGAGCCAATTTAATGTCTCCAACATTACCGCTGACGCTACCAAATACAATTATATCGTAGCGCAACTTGACGCCCAATATGCTGCCGAAGTGGAGGACATAATTGTTAACCCCCCAGCTACCGACAAATATGCCAAAATTAAAGAAGAGCTTATTAAGCGACTTTCGGTCTCTCGGCAAAAGAAGGTAAAGCAGTTGCTAAGTCAGGAAGAGTTGGGTGACAGAAAACCTTCGCAATTTCTCCGTCATCTGCGTAATTTGGCTGGGCCTAACATACCCGACGAATTTCTATTATCGATTTGGACAAGTCGCCTGCCCAACAACTTGCAGTTCGTTATCGCATCGAAACCTAACGATCCGATTGAAGAACTCGCCGAGCTAGCTGACCGTGTTCACGACATAGCAACACCTCAAGTCTCTGCGGCATCAATGCCTGATCCTCAAATGGCTACACTCATGCGACAAATTAGCGAGTTGACGAGAGATATGCAAGCGCTAAAGGGTCAGCTGAATGGTGATAGGCCCGTACGATCAAGATCCCGTGCATCCGTCAGGCCCCGCAATCGTGCCAGTTCGCAGAGATCACAGTCCAGCTATAGAAAATATCCTGAGTGCTGGTACCATGCAAAATTCGGCGAGAAAGCAACGAAGTGCGTGAAGCCCTGCGATTATCAAGCGGGAAACGACAGGGGCATTCGATAATGGCGACCGCCGATTGCCCTAGTCCTAACACTGGTCGCTTGTTTGTCACGGACCAATCAACGAAGACACAGTTTCTCGTGGACACTGGCAGCGACGTCTGTGTCTTCCCAAGATCATCCTTAAGAAATAGGCGACAACCAACTAGCTACCAGTTATCCGCAGCGAACGGCTCACCAATCATTACTTACGGCTACATACACTTAGTGTTGAATCTAGGCTTACGCCGCGACTTTGCTTGGAGATTTATTGTGGCGGACGTTACGAAGCCAATTATCGGCGTGGACTTCTTGTCATATTACAACCTCATGGTTGACTGCAGGAACCACCAACTGATTGACAGGACAACTAGCTTATGTGCCGTGGCTTCGCCTGCGTGCTCGTCGGATGAAATTTCTTCAGTCAAAGTAATGTCGGGTGAGTCTGAATATCATAACATACTACTTGAATACCCCGACATTACTCGCCCATTTGGCGTTCATCGGGCTCCGAAGCACAACGTTCTCCATTTCATCAGAACTACTCCAGGGCCTCCTGTGTCTTGCTCTCCTCGACGGTTGGCCCCGGATAAATTAAAAATAGCTAAGGACGAATTTTCCGCAATGCTGCAGAACGGAACGGCTAGACCTTCAGAATCACCTTGGTCGTCTCCCTTACACCTGGTCCCTAAGAAGAATAACGGCTGGCGACCATGCGGTGACTACCGAATGCTCAATGCGAGGACCATTCCGGATAAATATCCCATCCGTCACATACACGATTTTGCTCACTGTATTTCTGGTTGCCAGGTTTTCTCCACTATCGACCTTGAGAAAGCGTACCACCAGATCCCCGTGAATCCAGAAGACATCCAGAAGACTTCGATAACCACGCCGTTCGGTCTTTACGAGTTCCCGTACATGAGTTTTGGTCTGAGGAATGCTGGCCAGACCTTTCAACGTTTCGTGGATGAGATGGTAAGAGGACTGGATTTTTGTTACGCCTACTTGGATGACTTTCTGGTATATTCAAAGGATGAGGCAACCCACAAGGAACACTTACGAGAGCTGTTTTCCAGATTCGAGAAGTACGGGATGGTGATCAATATCTCCAAATGCGTCTTTGGCGTGTCAGAGGTAACATTTTTAGGTTACTCCATATCTGCCGAAGGCACGAAGCCACTTCCATCCAAGGTCTCTGCCATTAAAGACTTCCCAATCCCTAAGAACGTGAGAGAACTGCGTAGATTCCTCGGGATGGTAAATTTCTATCGCAGATTTATCCCTGGTGTAGCAACGTTCCAAGCTCCACTGAATGCACTTTTGACAGGATCAGTCAAAGGATCGCATCCTATCTACTTTAATGCTGAAGAACACGAGGCTTTTACGCGTTGTAAGGATAGCTTATGCCAGGCCGCGTTGCTAGCGCATCCTCATAGTCAGGCTAAGCTCGCCATAGTGACAGACGCTTCCGATACAGCCACGGGTGCAGCATTACAACAGTACATCGATGGACAATGGCAGCCGTTGGCTTTCTTTTCCAGGAAGTTGAGTCCTGCACAACGTAAATACTCACCGTACGATCGCGAACTACTGGCTATATACGAAGCTATTAAATACTTTAGGCACATGGTCGAAGCCAGAGATTTTACGATTTACACGGACCACAAGTCCATCTGCTTTGCCTTCAACTCACGCAAGGATAACTGTTCACCGAGGCAGTTCAGGCATTTGGATTTCATAGCCCAGTTTACCACCGACATAAGGCATATCTCTGGGAGAGACAATGTGGTAGCAGATACCCTGTCACGCATTGAAGAGGTTACACAGCCAATCAACTTGGAGGAGCTTGCAGAGGCACAGGTGAGAGATCCGGAGTTGCAAGAACTCCTGCACAGTGACACTTCGCTCCATCTAAAGAAGTTTAAGTTGCCAGGTCTCAAAGCTGAACTATATTGCGACGAGAATGACCAGACACTCAGACCTTATGTTACTAAAGAGTTCCGCAAACAGGTTTTCCAGACACTGCACTCTCTTAGCCATCCTGGTGCCAATGCCACCATAAAGCTCGTCACAGACCGGTACGTTTGGCCAGGTATCAAGAAGGATTGCCGTCAATGGACACGTACCTGCTTACCATGCCAGAAGGCCAAAGTCACCCGCCATGTGTCTGCGCCACTGGGAACTTACAGACTTCCAAGGGCACGGTTCATGTATGTTCACATAGACCTCATTGGCCCACTGCCAATCTCTCAGGGATTCAAGTACTGCCTCACCGCCGTCGATCGCTATACTCGTTGGCCTGAGGTAGTACCATTACAAGAGATTACGGCAGAAGCAGTAGCCAGAGGACTTCTACATGGGTGGATATCACGCTTCGGTTGTCCCACTGACATCGTAACTGATCGTGGAAGACAGTTTGAGAGCAGCCTGTTCAAACATCTATCCGAACTAGTTGGCTTCCAGCATCGGCGTACAACGGCTTACCACCCAGCCTGCAATGGCCTCGTGGAGCGTTTCCATCGACAGCTGAAAGCTGCTATCACCTGTCACGCTACCAGTAACTGGGTGGATACATTGCCCTTGGTCCTACTCGGGATACGTAGCGCGTATAAGAACGATCTCAACGCTTCGACTGCAGAGCTCGTTTACGGAGAACCTTTGAGATTGCCAGGAGAGTTGATACACGCCCACACGACAGATGATACCATTGACGTGACTGATTATATCGCGCGCCTGCGTAAGTTTACCCAAAACCTAGCTCCTATGCCAGCATCACGCCATACTAGCAGTAATAAGCCAGTCTTCATATACAAAGACCTCAAGACGGCAAGTCACGTGCTACTCAGAGACGATACCAATCATCCACCTCTTCAACCAGCGTATACTGGTCCATACGTAGTGCTCGGTAGAAGTGATAAAGTGTTTAAGTTACGAGTGAACGGCAAAAGTGTAATAATAATTATTCCATCTGCACCCCCTTTTTACATTCTACACTCGCATATATTTTTAATAGATTTTTACAGTAGCAAATTTTGATGTAGCATGTATTATCAATAGCCTATTTAGTTAGCCGCATTTATTTTCAATAGATGTTTGCAACAGTAGCAAATTAATACAATAATACAGAAATATTCCTTCCGTGTGAATTGCCCCGCTGACTATAAGTCGATCCAGGTTCAGCTTCCATCTTCGCGAAATGCATAATATATATATCAAGACGAACAGGAAGGGAAAATCGCGGTATCATCATCATCATCATCATATCAGCCAAAAGACGTCCACTGCTGAATATAGGCCCCCCCAAAGATTGCCACAATGACCGGTCCTGCGCGACCCGCATCCAGCGGACTCCTGCGACCTTCACCAGGTCACCAGTCCACGCTGCGCCTTCCTATACGAGGCCGCCACTCGAGAACCTTTCCGCTCCAACGGTCATCGGTTCTACTCCGCCCACTGCCACTTAAGTTTCTGCGATCCGGAGACCTATATATCTTTTACTTTGGTTCTGCGCAATATGTAATAACGCGTTACAAGCAAATATCTATTGAGGTGAAAAGCGATTACAATGAAAAAATGCAAGAAAGTAAATATGCTAAGAATTTTATACACCATTGTAATTGGCTACCAGAAATAATTCCAATAGAAAAATAAACTGTTAAGAAATTTTGAGATCGCGGCGAAACGCGAAAATGTGAAAAGCTACAAGGATTTTATGATTTCGAGGTATACGACTAACAAACGAAAATTTAAGAGTAAGTTCTTATTAAGTAAACAAGGCATAAAGTATGCCTTAAAAGGCATACCTATACACATATACAACGGTTTTGGCATGATGAGATTGCTTGTAAAATTTGAATTGTCGAGAACATTATCTTCAGAAGTTTCGCAACTTAGGAAACTTGTCCTCGGTACATTGCTACCTAATCATCATCTTAGTCCACTACTGAAAGTAAGCATCGCCTATGAACTATGCGTAATATGGACGTATGAGGAGGTAAATAATCGCCACGGTGCACGGTATGTAAGCGTATTGTTGTCTCTAAAAGAGGGTTAATTCTGAGGAGGTATTACTATATTTTATATCTTATTCGGGGATGGACCAATATAAGTGTTAAATATTTGTATGAGTATTCCATTTCAATTCACGATTAGGATTACCAACTAGAGGACTGTCATCGAGCTACAGTATGCTTACCATAAGCTGTGCCACTTCTTTCTATCCGGTGGCCGTATCATAATAACTTTACAAAATAAATAAATAATAATAATAAATAAATATCCTTGGGACATCTTACACAAATCGACCCAGTCCCATGGTAAGCTCAATTAAGGCTTGTGATGTGGGTACCAGGCGAAGATATATATAATAGTCAGATACATATAGATACTTAAATGCTGTGTATGCAGCCATGACCAAGGAACAAATATTTGTGATAAATAACTACACAAATAATGCCCTCGTCGGGATTCAAACCCGGAACCTCCTGCTTCGTAGGCAGGGTCACTACCAACTAGGCTACGGAGGCTACAGAGGCTGACAAAATACAGTATCAGGATGCTTAGCCAAGTTGCCAATCGCTAGCCCTTAGTAGCGTATCGTAGTTTTCCCTCTCTGTTACTCTTTCATATTAGTACGATGAAGACAGTTAGCTGCCTTTCGCTTACGATTGACGATTAAGCGTTAGCGATTGGCAACTTGTCTAAGCACCCAGTAACGTTAGGTTTTACTCGATAGTTAAGGCAGATCATCGCGATCGCTCCAATATATCAGTGCAAGCGCGATATAGAGGTAATACTTTACGTATCGAATACAACCTAACGTATCCTTTACTTTTCAACTCATGGTACGGCTACGGCTCGCTCACACCATCTCACACCAATACGCGAGTACGAGCTGGATAGAAACACCCCCTTATTCATAATCGTTTGCTAACTTAACAAGCCGCTAATAATTGTTTGTCACTTTCGGTCTTAACAATGTGTCCATAAGAGCAAAGGGGACAAACAATTATTAGCGGCTTGTTAAGTAAGTCAGTATTAGTAACGCGACGGTAGGTCATGGTAACCCCCCAGGTCCCAATAAGAGTCGACTCTGTTAGGTATTTCCAAGAAAAGCCGCTTCTACGGTACTATTCATATTCGCCTGAATACATATGATTTATAAGAATTCTGTTTACGTACATACGGATCTATTGAGGAGGCAAACACTCCTGCCATAGAAAATTTCATTAGCGATGTCATTGTCATTAACTATTTCCGAGAACACAACACGGATTCAAATGGAATTTATGAGCTTTAAGTATGTAAGTATGTCAATACGGAAAAAAGTCTTCCACAAATTCTTATGTTCCACAATGTTCTGTCAGTCAACATGCCCTACTAGATAAATGTAAATTGTAGCAGGAACAAAATAAATGGTATTATTGAATATGTTACTCGAGGAAGCATCAACAATATACGCAGTGATTAAAAACATGATAGAGCAGAGATCGAACTAAGCAAGGGCCCGTGGAAAGTTTATTTATTTTTTCATCATTATCAGATTATAAGCCTCATCACAGCAATGTACAGTCGATGTCAAAGATATCGTTACGGTTTCGGTGCCAAAAATATATTTACACGAATTACACGACTTTATTGCCTTGACATTAAGGTCGTGTAAATATATTTTTGGCACTTAAACCGTAATGATATCTTTGACGTCGACTGTACAAGTTGCAGAACATTATCAAAATTGCGGGAATATACTCGGAAATTTCCAAGAATTTTTATGAAAATTTAAGAGTAATTTCTCATTAAGTAGACAAGTATACCTTAAAAGGCATGTATTTGTATATACCTACAACGGTTTTGGCATGATGAGATTGCTTGTAAAATTTGAATTTCCGAGAACATTCTCTTTAGAAGTTTCGAAACTTATGAAACTTCTCGGTACATTGCTACCTCATCATCATCTTAGTCTACTACTGAAAGTAAGCCTCTCCTATAAACTATGAACTTTATGCGTAATGGGTCATACAGCGTTCGCGTAAACGGGCGTCTTTCCTATGGACATTGCGAAACTTAACAGTTCTGGGGACATACACATTAGGTTTTGACAACATAATTCTTAAGAACCAGAAGCCATCTATCGGCTTGTATTCATCCAGCAAGAAAATTAGGGTTCAAGAGCCCTTAACTTTCATATGTCCACAGGAAAGATTTGTAACCGAACTCATACAAATAAATCTGCATGACCCTAATATCATGAGGAGGTAAATGCCCATAATCGCCACGGTGCACGGTGTGTAAGCGGATTGTTGTCTCTAAAAGAGGGCTAATTCTGAGGAGGTATTACTATATTTTATATCTTATTCGAGAATGGTGAAACAGGACCAATCTGAGTGTTAAATATTTGTACGAGTATTCCATTTCAATGAGGGTTTTCTTTCTCGAAAACGTATGCCACTAGTTGGCGTTACTTAGCCGTAAGGTCCCGCTAAGAAACACAATTATCTAGCCCCAAAGAGAAACGATCTAGAAGGTATTTTAATTTCTTACATCATTTTATTAACTCATACAAAACATTTAAACACAAAACTATAGGCGCTCAGAGAATTTAGACAAGTTTCTGGACCTGACGCCTCAGTGCTGCCGCACTGGTGAGCGTCATTTCAGAAAACCCTCATTCACGATTTTAGGACTACCTACTAGACCACTGTCATCGAGCTGTGTGCTTACAATAAGCTGCCACTTCTTTCTATCCCGTGGCCTTATCATAACTTTAGAAGTATTAGGAACGTTAGGTTTTACTCGATAGGTAAGGCCGACCATCGCGATCGCTCCAATATATCAGTGCGAGCGCGATATAGAAGTAATGTTTTACACCGAGCGTAATATACATCATAGCCGAAAAGTACGTGAAGCTATTGAAATTAAGAAACATCGGCATTGTAATCAAAACGAGGGGCAAAAAATCTCGTCCGCGTGGAATCCCGTGGTTTACAAATGTAAGCGTGGTGAAACATCCATTTTAAAGCCATTGGATGTTGTGTGTTGTGTGTAGACCTAGTGACAACCCTAGCCTAGAAGTGAATAATCAAGATCAAGTGCGGGTAGTTCGAAAAACCCGCGCAGCTCGAAGGTGTTGATACATTATCTCGCCAGTCTGCCTGCAACCACGGGTGTAACGTCATGCCCGAAACGTCAGGATATACATAATTAAACGTAAGTTTACGCTATTAAGACCCGTTTGTCTTTAAAATATGTATAATGCTTTACGTATCGAATACAACCTAACGTATCCTTTACTTTCCAACTCATGGTACGGCTACGGCTCGCTCACAACATCTCACACCAATACGCGAGTACGAGCTGGGGCCCGTTTCTCGAACGCTTGTAACTTGTAATACAAGTGAAAGACTCTTTTTAATACTATTAATTAGATAAGGACTTCCGCTTGTATTAAAAGTTACAAGCTTTCGAGAAATAGGCTCCTGGATAGAAACTAAGTTCGTATTAATAACGCGACGGTAGGTCATGGAAACCTCCAAGGGTGCTTAGACAAGTTGCCAATCGCTAACGCTTAATCGTTAATCGTAAACGAAAGGTAGCTAGCTGTGTTTGTCGCACGAATATGAAAAAGTGACAGAGAGGAAAAACTACGATACGCTACTAAGCGTTAGCGATTGGCAATATGGCTAAACATCGTGGGTCGCGTTTTATAAAGTTACATTTTGCAATTTCGCCGTTTGCCTCTCTAACGCACGCACATATTGGCTAGAAAGAGAGGCAAACAGCAAAATTGTAAATTGTAACTTTATAAAACGCGACCCTGGTCTCAATAAGAGTCCACGCAGTTAGGTATTTCCAAGAAAAGCCACTTCTACGGTACTATTCACATTCGCCTGAATACATATTGTTACGCCGGTGGCATGATAAAAACTACAAATATGATTTTAGACACGTTAGAAGCGTTTTCAGCAGGCTGAAATGCGTTTTCAGACCGTTTCAGAAGGTCCTCTTTCACATACTACAAAATCAATTATTCACCCCAGATACCGTCGTTTTCAGGCGCCTGAAACATGTTTTCAGGCCGTTTCAGGATACCCTTTATCGGATGGCGCAATAACCTGAAAACCCGTTTTCAGGCGTTTTCAGGACCCCTTTTGGGCCTCTCAAGTACAAATCAGTATATAGCTAAATTTCCCATAGGAGTGAAAGAGAAAGCACTATTAGATAGAGACAGCACGAGAGAATGTTCTGGAAGGACGTGAACGAGACAGCTATAGAGAGAACATTCTGGACGGGTGTGAAAGAGAAACCTGTAGAAAGAGACAGCGATACTCTAGAATGTTCGCGCACCTAACTCGGGAACTTTCTAGAGTCGAAACTTCTCGTACTTTGTAGATTTGAGTGGCTGGTATAAATACACAGCATGACCCGGCCGAGGAGTAGTTTGAATCGAGACAGCGAAGAGATAAAATCAAGAGCGAAGACTGCGATTCTATCGGCGAGTTTGAGAGCGTAAAAGTGAAACAGTGTGACGTGTTAAGTGTGTGATCAGTGTTTTAGTTTGGTGTTTGTTCTTTTAATTAGTAATTAAAGTCTCAGTTTTAATTAGTGGCTTATTTATACATTTTCTATAGAAAACCCACCCCACGAACGTAACAATATGATTTATAAGAATTCTGTTTACGTACATACGGATCTATTGAGGAGACAAACACTCCTGCCATAGAAAATTTTATTAGCGATGTCATTGTCATTAAATATTTCCGAGAACACAATACGGATTCAAATGGAATTTACGAGCTTTAAGTATGTATGTCAATACGGAAAAAAGTGTTCCACAAATTCTTATGTTCCACAATATTTTCCTCACTTATCGAGGTTATTCTGCCTATTTAAATTCTTATTTGATTGGTATGTATATTAAAGTCGTAGAGAGAATAATATACTTACTATTTCGTATAACATGCCACAGTTGTGGTCTATGTAAATGCCAATTAGGTTAGTTGTCTATCTACCTACAGCAATATTTTAAATTTTTCCTTCGCCATACATAAAACCAGTTGCATTGCACATCATCTAATACAAAAAAGAATATATTTATATACGACTATATCCGTATTTTTGCAGTCTTCATTGTAATATATTATTACTGTCCCTTCTTCAAGTAATTTTTCTAAGCTTACAATCTTTTCAGCAACAATATGATAGTATCTAATCACGCTGTATGGCATTATTCTCTATGCAATTGTTCATGCTAAAATATTGAACCATTTTGCCCGCTCCGTTTTATTATTCCATAAGGTCTATTTTCGTATGATTTTCACTGAAACCCTTTTAAGAAACACTCATTTACCTGACAACTGTACTGCCGAGCCCTATATCACTTACAACGGTCTAGTAAAGTTACAACCGATAGTTTCCATGGCTACGTGATACAGTGGCCTTAACCCGCGCGCGTGAAGGAATTCCACAACAATGCGCCATCAAGTTGGCATGGTTTTGTTGCTCCTGTCAAGTAGACTTGCAGATCATTGCTCAATCAGTAGATGGTGCATCGCCACACTTCGTGTCTTTGATTTCTAAGGGCCACTCTCGAGCTGTGGAACGGTGCTTCAGCTGTAGACTGCGTATATTAGGTATATATATCATCAGCCTATGTTAGTCCACTGCTGGACGTAGGCCTCTCCTATTAACTATGCGTATAGACGCTTTAGGAGGTAAATGCCCATAATCGCCACGCTGGGCAAGCGGATACAATCGCAGTAATGTGTCCACTATGATGACGCTGCTGCCCATCATCAATCTTGTAGAATGGCCAGCAACACTTTAATCCCTTAGTCGATTCTTACATCACCCGCAGGAGGAGTTGGGGTGGTGACAAATGTATTCTTACTGCCGTCACCACACGGCAGTTATATTATAAGCACAAATAAGAATACCAAGTTGAACTAGTTTTTAAGTATGGTTTTACTGTTATACTGTGAAACCTATTAGAATAAAAATAAATAAATCAATAATAATACAATAGTTATCAATGGGATAATCTTAACACTAGTTGACCTAGTCCTGTGGTAAGCTCAACAAAGCCATATCTTGTATAGCGACGGATGGTATGTAACATAGATACATTAAGATATTAAAATACATACTCGTAGAAAACAACCACGACCTAGCCGAGATTAGAACCTGGAACTGGAACCTCAGCATCGAAGCTAATACGAATCGGAGGGCCGCTGGCCCGACGATTCATTTCGATCTCTTGCAAGGCCGAAGGCTCGAAGCGATCCTCAGAGGCGCTACAGCTCGCGAGGTCAAGCTGCCAGAGCCCAGCGCTACCATGCTACACAATGGAATAGAATGACACTTGGTTTGTCCGTTCGTCTGTCTATCTACTGCTAGCATTTAATGTATAGGTAAAACACAACGATAACCGAAATTTTTTTGCAGAATGACGACAATGTCTACAATTTTTTGAATTTGTTAACTAGAAATAGAATCGAAATAGATTTTTGATCATGTATTTGGACCACTATACGTGTCTTGTCTAATGTGCAACCATATGCTTGGTCTAGACTGTCTAGAGGAAGGTAATCTACGAGTAGACCCCTAAGCACCGGCGATTAAGTGGTTTGGTTCTAGTCGTCTAAGCTGTGTCTTGTTTATGAATACAATTTTACTACTTACTAGCCATTTATTTAGGAACCTACAACTGGTACAAGTCCTAGTAAGTGCCTTAAATATTGTATCCATGAAAAATCTCCCCAACGTTTTTTTCAAAAAGCTCATCAATATTTATTGCTGATAGTGACATATGAATTAGCATATCGTCGAGGATAAGTAGTGCAATACTGCGTATCTCACACATGTCAATAAGATTCTTATTTCAAACATACTTCTATGGAATTTAATCTTTATCTGCATGTGTTAGTTACGCGGTAGGTATTGCACTATCCTCGACGATATAGCATACCTATTATAATTAATTCGAAATAAGAATTGTAAGAATAATAATGGTTTATTTGGTATCGTTCAGTAAAGTGGGTACAAGTAGAAACAGTAACGATTTGAACACCAAAAAGGATGCCAGCATGACAATGTGTCGTGTCAGATGTCGCGACGTTGGTTTTCAGAGCAACTCACGCTGCTAAGGTTTTCTACACCGTATGTTTATTGATTTCCGTTAAATTAAAGGGTAGCTTATTTAGGTCAAAAATAATCAATTTCTCTAAGAAACTAGTGTCTTAACCCTTACTGTTATTGAGTTATTAAAAAATAAGTTTAATGTTACTTATTTTGACGTGTTCCGTCAGTCACCAGAGTGCTTAGCCAAGTTGCCAATCGCTAACGCTTAATCGTCAATCGTAAACGAAAGGCAGCTAACTTTACTGTCTTTGTCGCACTAATATGAAAGAGTGACAGAGAGGGAAAACTACGATACGCTACTAAGCGTTAGCGACTGGCAACTTGGCTAAGCATCCTGAGATCTTATTCTTAAGGTTATCTTCACACTTGCTACACGCTTGTATGAAAACTTTTTTTACGAAATTAACAAAAGCCGATATACCAGGCAACTTCTATTAATGTCCCAAGTAACCTGTCCAATTTAACGGAATTCTAAAAAAACACCCTGTATAGCTTTCAGGGAATTCAAGTCATACCACAGAATAAGTATCTTATAGTAGGTACTACTTACTAGGTATTGCATTATTCACTAGCTAGGCTATGTTATAGACAGATAAACGGTTGGACTATATTAAAAGTATTTTGTGGAAACGTAGCCCGAAAATCGCATACTCGTCGGTATACTCAAACCTATTTCAGCAGTAAATCTAAGCGGCAAATTAAAAAAAAACGGTTCAAGTGTCACTACCTACTTTTTAGGGTTCCGTAGCCAAAATGGCAAAACGGAACCCTTATAGATTCGTCATGTCCGTCTGTCCGTCTGTCCGTCTGACCGTCTGTCACAGCTGATTTACTCGGAAACTATGAATGCTACAGTAACGAAATTTGGTAAGGATATGTGTTGTATGAACCGCTACAGGATTATGATACTAAATTGTAAAAAAACCATTGGGGTGGGGGCCTTCCATACATATAACTGAGGGATAGAAAAAAAAATTTAGTTGTATATAAGCGTGTGGGGTATTATTAGAAAGGTCTTTGAAAATGATATGAAGGTTTATAAATCTTATCTTTATTTAAGCAAATCGTGTTCGAGATACCAGCTCTCAAAGTCTGAAAAATGTGTCCCCCCCCCTCTATTTTTTAAACTACGCGATATAAAATTCTAAAAAAAATATATGTTAAGCACATTAATAAACTCTATCAACGATTTTTGGTTTGATTAAATTATCTCCTATAGTTTTTGAGGTAGGTTGATTTAACTGTATTTTTTAAATAATAAATTGATAATGGTACGGAACCCTTCGCGCGCGAGTCCGACTCGCACTTGGCCGGTTTTTTTTACTTACTACAGTTATAAAGTTTGGAATAGCTAATATTAATAATGGCGCCAAAATTAGTTGCAATAGAAGACGTTAGACACGTGATTGCGTATTTAAAACATAATTATCTTAACACTCATCATTTAATTGTTTTAAATGTAACAAACACCAGACATTATCATCATCACAGAAGAATTTTTATTACTGGCGCCAGTGTGACCTTTAAATATATCATCTTAAACGATATCGATAATAAATTATTGGCTAATAACAATAAAGTTTTTCTTTTTATCGATTGTAACATTTGTAACATATCAAATTACTAAAGTTATTGTGTAGGTTTGATTTATATTACAATAAAACAGGTTTTAAATTAATCGCATAAAAACGAATTGCTAACGTATTTCACGTAATTTTATTCAATCAAGATAAATTAATTATTACGTTTTGTTTATTAAAACTTAAAAACTGTGATCCGCGTCATCTTTTGGAAATAGATCGTACTAACATTGTTTCGGCGCATCGTGGTCGACTAGGTAACAAGCTTTTGTTCAGGTGTCGTTTATACTGGTGTACGCAAGTTGTGATAGATGGCGCTAAACATAATTTTTAACAGCGCCATCTATTCGAGATGTATCAAACTAGTTTTAACACAAGCGCTACGGTATATCATTACTAGCGCCATCTATGAGTGCGGTTCGGAAATGCAATAAAAATTACTTCAGGACCATAACAAATTTTATGAACAAGCTATCACATAGATGTCGCTAAAGGCGATATTTATTTAATTCAGACGGAATTGCTGATTAATGTTTCTTACATTTTATTTCGTATATATATTACAGAATTATAATTTTACCAAATAAATGATTATACACCTGTTTTTAGTCAACATGTTTATGGACAGTTCGGCCACAGGGATATTGTTCACTTGTTCAGTGTCCGCGGATGTGTTAAATTGAATTTCACCTACATTCCTACAGTGTGAAGAAATAATAATGTTGTTGTATTTAACTTATCGTATTTATACTTTAATGCAGAAATTATTAGCTAAATTAATTATAGTTGGAGCGAATCTATGACTGCAAGAACTCAGTTTGAGGGGTGTGTCAGTCTGAATATCGCGATTTTTGATATAAAATATTGCCGTTTATACTATGTTCTGTTCAACTAGCTTATCAAGTTATCAGTAGAAAAAAGCGGCAAATCAAATAATGAAGGCGCAAAGAATTGGTGCTCCATAGAAAATTAGTGTTTTCCGCCTGTTTCTACTGATATAATCTGGTTTGCCAAAGTACAATTGAATTCAATTGAGTTTCACGTAATAAAAAATATGCCCCGGGTGAGGATCGAACTCACGACCTTAAGATTATGAGACTTACGCGCTGCCTACTGCGCTACCGAGGCTATGGGATTACTGGACGAAAACAAGGAATGGGTTGAGTGACGCAATCGGAGTTATCCTATTTTTAGGGTAAAAGCTAAAAGCCGGGATTATAGGTATTTGGGCTTCGTGTTTAACTGTTAGGGTTAAACACGAGGCATAAGGATACCTGAAATCGTGGTCAGGTAATAGGATTTAAGGTTATTTACGTGGCTTACCTTCGCCTACTGTTGGTATACAGTATAATGTGGGTATGTGGTTAAAAACTCACTACGAATACGTAACTTCGTGTATCGTAAAACATGTGCGTGTGTTATAGTTTGGCCAGGATTTGTCTCATGTGTGCATAGTCAGAGAGAATCATAGGTAGGTACTGGCTTTTTCTTATGCTAATACTGCCACCCCAAAAAGAGGGATACCTATACCTTTTTCTGGTTTCTACTAACAAACTGGTTTGCCAGACTAGCCCCCTTATTCATAAACGTTTGTTAACTTAATAACAAGCCGCTAATAATTGTTTGTCCCTTTTGCTCTTATGGACACATTGTTAAGACCGATACCCATAGATGTTACAGGGGGCTAGCATATCTCGCGTTTGACAGCAACGCGCAGCCACACAACGTCTCTTTTTAATCAATACAATCGAAAAAAGACGGGTACCTGCGAGTTGCCGTCGAACACAAGCAGGTTTGGTACCTTTTTGAGAATATTGCGGTTTGCAGCCGTTACGAAAGAAGAATGTACCCTGTCACTGTCAGGAACGTTTAGCTAAACGTCAGGATCATTACATGTCATTTATGGTCATTTCTTAAAATTGTTATCGAATCAAAGGTAGTAATTTAAATAACTATAAATTATTATGCATGCTGGACGCCATCATCAGCGACGGTGTCGAGGGGTAAGTCCAACTGACTATCGATGTAAGGTTTTTTTGTACTTGCGGTGCGTTGAGGTAATATGAAACGGTTTTTTGAATGAGGTAATACAAAAAGTTGTCACTGTGCTGTATCTGCATGGCAGGAAAGCCGAAAACGTTAATTCAGTAGGTTGGTCTTGCTTACGTTGGACTTACGAGCCCACATGCACGACGTCGACCGGGCTCATTTTTCAACTAACTTCTAAAAAAGGAGATTCGATTGTATTTGATGATTCTTTTTTTTATTTGAAATCTGTTGCTCACCGATTGGTCCCATATGTTAATTTGGTCCAGTTCTGGCAATGGCATCCATGAGTAAACTACTTATATACAGGGTGTTCGTTTCGATTTGCGTTAAATTGGACAGGTTACTCGGGACATTACTAGAAGTTGTCTGGTATATCGGCTTTTGGAAAATTCGATAATAAAGATTTTCTTTTGTTTTCATACATAATAAATGAAATGGTAAGTGTGAGAGAACCTTAAGAATAAAATAAAAGTTAATCTCAGGTAACTGAAGGCATATATTATGTCAAATTAAGTAACATTAAAATGTAATAAAGGTTGCAATATACATGTTCAGTGATTAAACTTATTTTTTTAATAACTCAATAACAGTAAGAGTTAAAACAGTAGTTTCTTAGAGAAATTAATTATATACCTAAAGAAGCTTCCCTTCAATTTATAGCATATGAAGAAAAACACGCTGTATATGTCATTTTGCATGTGCACGACAAAGGGCCGAATAACTCAATATCACGCCAACCGATTTCGATAAGACTTTTTTAACCGACTTCGAAATAAACCGTGATGAGAATCTTGAAGAAATCGGTTGAAGACAGTTGTTTTAATTTTTTTTAATTTGGTGATTATTAAATAGGTACTCGCCTACAACATTGTATTTTATAGACTGATTTTTAAATACAGACTGTACTTTAAGGATGAATGGAACACGCTTCTGAACTAAAGATTAAAAACCTCGGGCTTAAAGTCAGAACCAACTAATTCGTAAAAAAAGGTTTTTGGTAAATAGTTTTCTGTGCTTTTAACTTTTAAACCAAAGTGTTTTTTCTGTTAGATAAACTGTGGATATTTTCTAGTACCTATTTATCTATAGTATCTGTGTACAACTTTACTAGTACCTAGTACTGAGAGTACCTTATATTAAACTATAAATTTGACAAATTGTAGCCAGACAGACCAACTGGGCTGTCTGTAATGGAAACATCTTGAGTTGTCCAACCACGTTCGTCTCGTGGCCTTTTGGGACAGCCGGACAGAAATGACTACTGAAATTCTAAATTATATCTTAAAGCCGAATACCAGTGTCGTCTACAAATAGGTACTAACTAAGAACTAAGATTAAGCCCTTAACTGTATAAATCTACAAGACTGTGACATCAGTTACCAATTCTTTTGTATGTTCTTATATTAATTAGTGGATTTAAACATCCACATATCTACTTACAAGTCTAGACTCTAGAAGAACAGTAATTCAAATTTGATTGATTAATTTTAAAACACACGAAAGAATTGGTAATTGTTGTTACAGTCTTGTGGATTTACCCAACTGGGTAGGTAGCTACAATTTACAAGCTTTTATTTATTTTCACCAGTTTCGTTGTCGGTAATCAAATCTTGCTAGTTCAAGATCCACTTTCCGGTTTCCCATTAAGCTGAAACTTTGCATACATATCTACATAAGTAATATGACAATGCAATATAATTATTTCATACAGCTGGTCTGATGTTGGATTCGGAAAGTGCATACAGGAAGTTTGGAACGAAACGACGTACCTACGGAACCCTATCAAGTTTGGGGTCGTTAGACACATTTTAATGATCAAGAAATTAAATGACTAAAGAACAAGTCTGCGATAAAAGTCTTTAACAAAAGTATTCGACATATACGTGTGTAGGTAGAGATTTCGTGTAGGTAGACATAATATGTAACCAACTTCTAATTGATGGCTAATAATACCAATTACCAACCTCAATAATCACCAGATTAAAAAAAATCGACTTCAACAGATTTCTCCAAGATCCCGTCATCAGAAACCGACGGAACCATCTCAGAGTTGTATCCGATCGATTAAAAAGAAATTAAATCTGTGCACGATTTTCGGAGATATCGAAAAACATATTATGTATATTAACAGTAATACCTATTTTCTTCAGTTACCGCGAGGATTACACATTAAATAAAACTATGAAAAACGGATAAACTCGCGTATTAATTAAATTTAACTTCATCTCGATGTTTCGAACAATTTACAGGGTTCGTGGTCTGTGTCAATGGTGGTGTCAATATACGCGAGTTTATTTGTTTTAATTGTTTTTCATAGTTTTATTTGTAAATAGTACCCACCAAAGTTTGAAGTGAAATCATTTTGTTCTGCGTCGTGTATTTGAATGATTTTTCTATTTAAATAAAATAATAAATCCGTCACGCAGCCAATGACAGCCTAAGCTCCAAACTTTCAACTTTTCCTAATCGACACCTAAATATCATTATTTTCGAATAAATCCTCCCAGGAGTGATAAATTTGCCTCGTTTGAGTGGCAACCCTTCCTCTGAATATTTAAAAAGTCGTTGGCAACATTTTAATTGGGCAATCCTGCAAGGATTAAATTATCAAGACACCTAGTTACGGCACCTCTTTGAAGTTAATGAATTCAACAGGAGTTAACCGCTGGCTTGCGTAATCCTGTATTCAGCTTTTACAGATTATGATACTTTTATCAAAATTTCTGATTTGTACATATTCGGTGCAATATAATTTCAATTGTTTCATAAAATAAATGATCCATAATTCCTATACCTCTTGCCGTGAGTTATCGGAATAGGTATAGGAATTATGGATCATTTATTTTATGAAACAATTGTTAGCTGTGGAACAGAATATTAGTAAGATTTATGACATATTTATAAGTAATTATACCTCGTAGTCCAGTAGTACGTTCAGTCTGGTGGATACCTAAGAATGTTCATACGGATACTTATCCGTATGAACATCCTTAGGTATCATAACTTTATGTAGGTACTTACCTACATAAGGTTATCTACTTACCTAAATGACAACAAAGAAAGGAATGTTATGATTATTGCCCATGTAGGTGTTATTGGTCACCCACAAAACTTAACAGACATCATTAACCAATACAACTTCTACCTGTAACAGCCAATAGCGTTCAAGTTCATCCATGTGACTCCTGTAAGTCCAATTGGCCAGCTGAATGTTTTACTTGGTGTTCGAAGTATGAACGTTCACCATCGCTATTTTTAATACCGACCTGTTCCTAAGCGAACGTAAAATGTTTATTCTTCCGAAAGAGGGGACATTGTAACTTTTTGGAGTCTTTTGTGCCTTAATTTTTTACAGAAATCCTCCCGAGACCGATCCAGGATTTTGAAACACGACGGAGCTTGAAGTTTGGAAAGTTTGTTAAAAAGACACTTTGCAATGGGTTATAGCATGAGTTGCTGCATAATTTTATACCTCCCCAGACCGAGGCAGATTACAGTTCATGTTAACGCAAAGATTGTTGACTTCATAATATGTTACAAAATTTACTTATTTGGCTTCAGTAGTGCGATTTTTACTAGAAACGGATGGAAAATGTAACGTCGACATGAATAATTAATTAAAAAAAATATATTATAGCTCCTTCTCGAAACATTCCACTTCTATTTTGTTGGAATTATCAAATCATTTTTGACTCCAAATGAAATCAAATTTAGATTTTTTTTTAATCCTATCTTACAGCCGCCATAATAATATTTACACGAACATCATTATACTTACGAATAGGCAGCTTGGTAACTACCAAGCAACATATTTAAGTAACTACTTAAATATGTTACAAGTATATATTTATGTCATGTATGTATAGGTACATAGACAACTTGTATGTTTTAAATAAGACTCGAGTAACTTGTTTTCAATAATTTATGGAATTCCATTAATAACAACTACAAAATTCAAGCTACCTACCTATCGAATAACCAAACAGACAAACAAATGAATTCGCTCCTCAAAAATTCACACCTCCCAAGTTAAAACCCTTACGCGACAATATTTCGCTGGCAACATTAAAATTTATCACTAGCGAGTTTACGCAGAGCCGGGCATAAAATAAAATGACAGTTGTTTAGTATAGACCGGGGAATATTGTAGGTGCAATATGTAGAAATTGAAAGGTATGGGGCGCGCGAGACCTCTTTTATTTATGGTGGTAAATGGGTTTTCGATTGCCGCGAGTTTATGTGGTAAGGTGATGGGAACAATAATAGGCTTTGGATAAGGTTTCATGAGTCGTATACGCGCGACATACATTTACTGGTGTTGCGGGTGCAATCGTCGTCGTTGCGTTTCAAAATACATTTTGGGTGTTGCGTTGGCTCAGCTGAATCACCATATTCAATGCTTTCTTATACGTTACCTAGCATTCTAGTGTTGTGTGTATCGTAGTATAATTGTTTATCTTGGGGATCTAGTAAATGTCTCAAAAGGTTGAGCTATAAGTTTTGCTATGTACTTTCAGGAGTGAACAATTGAACTGGTTTTCAAGCGAACCTCTGTCCACTCAAAGATTAAGTCGTAGGTTAATCGAAGAAAAATACCTACGTCTGAAGTGGGGTTCGAGCCCACGTACTCAGATTTCGCCGCTGATGCCTACAAATACACGGTCTTAGCAACGACTGGTAATTTTTTTCACGGGTAATAAAAACAACGTGATCAAAGTTATATTGAAAATGTGGTGAACTTTGATACCACTTCTTTTTCTGCTGCAAACCGAAAGTAACCCACCTAAAAACTCCGTAAAAAAATTGTTTTTTTGTTATTAGTATTTTTATTGTGTGGGGTTACTTTCATCCCATACTAAATTATACAAAATAATAATTTTAGTCGGTTTAAAATTAAGTTTTCTAAGTGTATGAATGAATGACCGAAATCACGAATAAGCACTTATTAACACAAAACATTTAAAATTCTCATATATTTATTTCAGATTCGTGTAGAGTCAAAGTTTTGAAGCCATAAAAATCAGGCTGAAGTACGTTTTCAAAAAATTTTTTTTTTCTAGACGATATGATAGTACTTATAGCGCTTGCACTTGGGTACTATGTGATGAAGCAATTGTTAGTATTGTCAATAGTGAGAAACAAATGGTAAAAAAAAAAAATTATTAAAAAAAAATTGATTTTTCAATTTAGTAGTCGGCGGAAGTTGTAATCAAAGTCGACCCGCAAATCAGAGTAACCCCTGGTTTACGGTACCTATGCAATGTTTTATAAGGCTAGACGCCGCTGACCATAATAAGGGCAAGCAATACATGCAAACACCTAGCTATTAATTTATTTTTATTTAGCCAGTTAAAATATTCTTTGGCCTCGTACATACGTAAAGCATTAATTAATGTGAAAATTTGAATAAATTGGTGCCTACCGTTTTTTTTTCATGTTAATAACATGTGTCTTTTGAAGGAGCTATTTACTGAACAAATAACTAGTTTGCGTTACTTTACCAAGTTTGTTTATTTGATTACTAAAATGAGTGGAATCAAAATTGAATGATCCAAAAAACGAAAGCATGAAAATTTTAAACGTACCCAGATTTTAACGACAAACGTGATTTAAAATATTGCAAAAAACACAAAGATTGTGTGCTTTGTCGCCACAATAAACCCTTTTGCAGTCAAAGCGGCGGAAAAGCGCACCTTAAACCTCCAGTGTTGCAAGCGTCCATACCTACTGATGTTTACCATCAGGCGACCCATGTGCTTGTTTGCCGCATACACTGCATTAAAATAGTGTGGTTATTCAGTTCAACATGTGGTATTTGTTGAACATTAATTTACTAATAACCAGATATTAAAGTCTTGCTCTTCCAACCCTAGGAAACCGTAGAAGCGATATTAGTTTCCAGTATTTGCTGCTACCAGTAAGCGCTGTTCCAATCGTCCTCGCCACCATAATGGCCAATTCCCTTCGCCCTAAAACTGGCCAATCACCCACGTCCTCTAATAAACGTAACATTGCCAGTATTGCCACCGCAACGGCCCAACTTTCACAATCACACTTGGCCATCCTGATAAAAGACTCGTCCTCGCACTAACCCCACAGCTACATACTACGTTTTGTAAGGATTGCAGATTTCATGACACGTTAAAATCACTCCGCGAGTCGTTAAGCTGGATTGTTACTGGCAGGTACAAGATGTTTGTCATTTCGTTTTAAATATTAAACGAGTTGCTTTGATAGCGGTAGTTCAGCAAAGTCAGTCTTACAATTTAAAATGTTGTGAATAGAATTTTAAATGTTGCATACCTACGAGGCAACTTTAATTAAAATGTCAGACATTATCGATATCAGTTAAAACAGTATAATTTTAGTGGTAATACCATCATAAAAAAAACAGACTAAATAATTATTTGTCAACAGTTTACACAAGCCAGTAATTAGTAGGTTCCAACATGGTAACGAACGAAAAAACAAACAAAATTGCTTATACTTGCCTTGTACAATATACAAGGCCAGTCCAGTTATGGATAAACAGTTTCACATGTCTATTAGAAAACACATACAAGCAAACAATTCATAAACAAGTTGTGTTACTTAAGAAACAGAGATCGTGATCACTTGATCAGTGTTCAATCAATTACATTGTATTATTTTGTAAATATCGCGTAAAAATAATGCGATGTTGTTATAATTTTTTCTAGCCCAAAACTTTATTTCTTAAACAAACAAGTGGAAAAAGCTAACTCGAACTTTTTCCTCAATACCTTTATGTGTAAATAAACTCGCACATAGGTAAGATTTTACAGTCCGAAATAACGTAAAGGGGTAAGTTTACGCGCGCGGGATGAGCTGGGCAGCGCCATAAACCGCGCAGGATTACTTTTATATCTCGTAACAAATAATAGCACATAAAACTTGTGTGAAAAACACTAGTCCGCGGATGGACGAGTACGGTCGGCAAGACAGCCGCTTCTGCGTTGAGCTTTTTGTACAAGGTATGGAGAAATTTAAAGTAACTTTTGAGGAATAATCAAAATTATAGGCATAAAATACATTCCTAACAAGATTGTATGATTTTAATACAAAGGAAAGGATTCCGTCTCAGGTCAGAGGTGTAGGGTGTTCTCACCCTTGGTTCTCCAAATGATAACAAACTTCCTCCACCGTAAGGCGGCTATTAAGCGTTCGAAAAGTCAGGATGTATTTAATATATAGTTTTATTTCTGGCTAAGTTATTTTTGTTGATCACTTTCATTGTTATCATTTTATTGTAACAATTGCTAAGTTATAACATAAAACAATTGATATCTCTGCTTAATATTCATATGCTATATTATATATGTAATTAATAATTATATTACAGAAGGTAAATGGCTCCTGGATACGGAATATTTCATATTACTTTTCAGTTCAAATGACTGTATATGTGATCAAATTAGATACAATAAACTATTTTGAATATCTTTATTCAGGGTGTAAGTTACGAGTATGCCTGCCGTTAAGTATTTAAGAGAAAATACGAATATGTTTGTGTTGTTAAGTCATATTTCTAAAGAAATAAAGCCCTGTTTGAAATATATAGTCATGATTTTATCATGTTTCATCTTCATCAGGTAGGTACTTGATCATGTAAAATATTTTCAATGCTAACAAAAATTAAATTTTAGAAATATTTAAAGAGATAAATTTTATTTCGTTGCCGACGGTGCGTAATTGCTAATTCGGTCTAAGCAATAGGGGTGAAGCTCTTATAAAAATGTCAGGGAGAGATTTAGATGGGTACCACCTCTGTGTATTGGGATACGTGTAAATACATATAATTCCTTTGTTTTACGCGTTTGCCTTACAGATCAACTAAGTACTTGGTATATTTCCTGCTGTAGATTTACTGAAAGAATAAGTGTGTCTACATAATATTGAAACCACCTTTGAAAAAGGGTGTGGTTCTAGTACAATGAAGAATGTTAACAGCAATACTGAGATTATCATGAAACGTTTCGTGCATTTGTTGGTAAATAATCAGATCCTGGTATCAAAGAAACTCGGATGACATATGCCTCATAACATATTGTAGGCTTTATAAAGATAAAAGACGCAAAAATAGGTCTATTTTAAATTCCCTGTTAACGGTATCTGAAAATAATATCAGAGCTGGAATTTATCCTTATTCCTTATTTTTTTACTCGAGATTTGAGAGAAGAACAAAGTTGCTAGTACAGTTTCACTAACAGATATTTTTATCTGTGGATTGTAAAAAAGGGCGATAGGTTTGGCCATCGACCTAAAATAATAGTATAGATTTATTTTTGGTATTTTAGATCGATGGGTTTGACACTCCTAATTCAAATTAGATATATGTAGCATAATCATGTTAAGGGCGCGGTTCAGTTTAATGTATTTTAAGTTAGTTATATTTATTCTAAAACCTCTACTGTAATTATATTTTCGGTGAATAAAATTTGAATAAAAACAAAGATTTATTCATCCCTAAAGTCCGCATTTTGTCTAGTATCTCAGTAGTCAGAGTATCAAATATTGCTTAAGTACCAACCTAATACATAAGTATATAAAATTTTGGCGACTGACCCTAAGTCAAGTACCGCTTCAAAGTAGCGGCGATTAAAGATTAAAGAATTAATCGTGAAGCAGTGGCATCGCTCATCATAAACCGAGCAGTAACTATGAAAGTTAAAACGGATTGTTCTCGACGCTGCGACTTTACGGGTTCTTTTATGGATAATTGGCTGTTCTCTTATATTGTTTGCTACACAGGTGTAAAAGATGTAGAATATTCATGTTTTTTTCTTAGTTGTCGTAGTTATGCGGATTTATTTATCGTAAAAAATATTTTTTTTGTTTCTGACGCTTTCATTTGTAGGGATTCATTCATTGATACTATCCAGTATTACAGTATCCAGTATACATAAAGTTTGTATGACTAGACATTTAAAAAGGGAATATAATAAAAGAATACTACGCGTAGGAAGATTATTTTAGAAAAACACAAACTTTTGCCAAGCAATATGACTTATCTACCTCGTCCTTCGGCATAATTTATTTAAGTTAAATTCGCAGTAACATCGTATAATTTTATCATACATCCCAGCTAATAAGTATTCCCCAAAATATTTAGTATCTGTATCATCCTTCAAAACAGTGACCCCTCAGGGTTGTCATCTGGAATATAATATATCGCGTTAGCTGGACCCAGGGCTGTCCCAAAGGAGTCTACGTTAATTATGGAGAACAAGTCCGGCCCGGGAAACCTTTTAATGTGCCGTTTATCTTATTCAATATTTTTACAATTCAAACTTATTTAAATCATAGTCCATTGTTATTATATTAAGGTTTACCGAAAAATATGTTTTTTTTTTAATTAAATCTGTTTTGATTATAGATACTTAACAGGAGATGAAAAAAAGAAGGCACCTACTGCTGCTACATTGCAATTGCATTGAAAAGTTGAGTAATCGTTTATAGAGTTAGACAGCACTTAGATATATATAGGTAGGTAAATAAAGTAAAAAAAAAAACAACTTTGCACGATGTTATAAGTAATCAGTAGATTAAAAAGAATAAATAATAAACGATCTGATTCAATTTAAAGGCATACCTCTGGCAAGAATAAGAAAAAGTTGCCAAACTGAATCAAGATTGACCCCAACAAATTTAAACAATAGAGTGGAAATCCTTATAGCTGGCTGGCAATAATTCGAAGGGCGGGAAAAATGTGAGGGGATTTAAATTTAATTTTCGAACTGGAACGACGTGAAATATTCCCCGCGGCAGTTCCAAGTCCAAACGTACTTAGTTAAACATCTTAAAGTCACGGGTAAAGTTGATGTAAAAATTAAAATTGGAACAGCAGGACGCATTCGCAAAGTACTTTAATTTCGAATGGGCGGTGTCGTGGGAATACCTTACGTTGTAACGCGATTTCTTTTCTCACAACGAACATCTTACTTTCATTTGAGTAGGCTAGGCTGTAGATTGGTATTTTATTTAATCATTGTAGTCTTTATGAGTGCTACAGGTGCATAGTGCACCAGTTGATCATATATACATTTAACTTGAAATTTCATTCTAATGTCCCACAGCGTCCTTTTGTCGTGGCATTCGTCACTCTTGCATTTACATTATGAGACCTTAAGCCAGTTATAAAAAATACAAGCAACACCCATTTAATGCTTATTTTGATAATGATTGTAGATTTGATTTACTGTAGGTAAAATCTTAAGTACTTACCTAGCTACTAACGCCGGCGAAGTCATGAACAGAAAACCTAGGTATTTAATTATACGAATTATTATACGATGTTTATTTTGTACTTTTAGTCAAAGAAATGGCAAAGTAAAGTTTTGTAAAGTAAATAGATAATATTCAGTAGAGTTGTTGATTAAATAAAAGCTAGATCCGTCGCTGACTGCCGCCGGGGCGCCTCGCGGCACTTGTCAAAGCTCGTAATATTTTATTAGATAACCAAATAAACCTCGCCCGTTTGCATTTTTGCCCCGAGTTGTTTCCAGTATCCTCTTAAGAATTTAGCATAATGTAAGGTCGCTGGGAGTGCTTGCGAGGTGAAAATAGCGGGAGATTTAAAGAAAGTAAGAAAGGTACCTCTACTACTTGTAGTAGTCAAATAACAGGATTAACCTTTAGTATGCGTTACCGTCAAGCAGTTCAATCAAAATTTTAGTTTGATGGCTATTGCGTAAAGTCAAATTGTAATGGAGCAGATCTGCTACTAAGCATACGAAAAGTGAATACTTAAAATTGTAAAATGAACCATTAGTTAAACTGTGTCGTTTATGTGGTACCGAAATATGTTAATAGTTTGTAGAAAAAAACTTGTTAAATTAAGAAGTTAAATATATCAATTAATGGTAAATCATCTGACGCTTAAAAGATTTCCTATTTATTTATGCGCCTCATACGTTATAACCCTAATGAATCCTATAGAAAGTTATAGCACATAAATATCATCATCTGCGGAACTCCCGGCCAAAATCTGAGCCATAAAGACTGTACTAACTCAAACCATATAATATAATACATTTCGCACACGCACGCTATTAATATTCATAATACAATTTAACGCAGCGAGGTTAATTTCACCTAAATATGTAAATTATCATGAGCCGACCACCGTTAATTCAGAGATGTCAGTTTGTTAATATCTCGAACACTCTCCCACCCGCCTTCTTCGTTATAGGTCGGAAAGAGAAAGCGTCAACATGTGTATTATGAATAAGGTGGCAGGGAAAATTTTAACGGCGCCTATGAGGGTTGTGAACGCTGAAATAACTTTCAAATATTGTCGCTAGGTGGACGGAAAGTTTGGTTCCTAGGGGAGGTTGTTTGGCGGCTCGCGCGTCTCTCTGTTTATAAATGAAACGCATATCATTTTAAAACACCCTACAGTATACAACTCCCGTTAACGGCCTCTTTGCCACAGAGTAAGAATATTCCTGCTAGGACTTTGCATTACCGTGTACAGACACATGGTTCAACTATTCTATTTTTTCAGACTGTGGTGGTTTGCAAATCTTTGCGGGAGTGGTGTGTACGTTGGTTTTTACGCGTATGTTGCTTCGGACGGGCAAAGTTGGAGTTATTATTATAATGTCCCGTATCCTGAATGTCCGTGAGTTTGGACAAGTTGGCGCGTCCTTAATTAGAGACGCGAACGTATTAGAGAGGTCGTCCGTCTGCTAATGGGGTAGTCTGAGTTCACAACACTGAGGATATTTTCGTGTTAAAATATAAGTATCACACGGTTGTAGTATATCTACGTTCCTACTTGTTATGATATTAATCGATAAATATTTGTTAATGAAAAATGCTAAATGCAATAAAATGTAGGTGGTACATACCTGTGATCTTGCACCTATTTTTCGAAATATATTGGCTTCTTTGCAATCTCGGTAATTATTAATTCGGTAGTAACAATAGTAGATGACATGCCAAGGCCGTTTAAGTGGGAAATGTCTCGGATGACGTGTAATTGTAGGCCGAGGCGAAGCCGAGGCCGACAAACATGTGATCCGAGGCTTTCCCATTTAACGGCCGAGGTATGTAGGTATACTATTTTTCTGCTCAACGGAGCCGGCAGGCAGCAATTTAGTTTAGCACAGCGGCCGGCAATGTACTGTTTGCCGGCCAGAGAGCAGAAAACAAGTTTTGGCTTATGTGTGTTCTGTATAGAACTAAATATTAGCAATGTATATTTTGCATTACTTCTACGTTTTACCTACTTTAAAGCTTGCTACTTCCTGTAGCAAGTTTTCTCCAAAGGGAACGGTAAATAATTTAAAAATCCAAACACCAAAAAAGCAGTTAATCCGGCAAATTGCGATTCGCGAGTCCATAAAACATAATTAAAACCCAATTCGAAAAAAGTGGAAAAAAAACGAGGCGCGAGGAATCGCGTCATCAATCTGACGAATTATTTCATTTGCGTATTAAATTCCTCGTTTTGTCGGTGGGTGAATTATTCGTGCCGGTTTAATTGCGCGGGTTGGCTACCCCTGCCGTTTAGATGATACCACGGAGCGGATGAGACAAATGAATGTTGTTCTTTTTTTGAATTTGTGGATTCGCGTGATTCTGTAATGTGCCTGTTAACAGTGTTGCGTAAGAATTTGAGGATTGGGTTTAACGAAAATATTTAGTGAAATAACAATATACCTACTACTTACCTATCAAATTAAAATTAAAATGAAGAGAAAAAATGTACCTACGTTCGGAAATGGTTGACCGGTCACAGATTTCCAAGGGTGTGAAAATTAGTAGTTTTAATATCTTTCGGAGGATTTTAATTTGCTTTACATTGCTATTGACAAAACCGTTTATACACCATGGGCTGTTTAAACCCGACCGATTTTAACAGTGTATTCTTGCCCACATTTAGAAACTATAATGTCACATAACCTTTCTGGATATCGCCTGATTTCAGAGTTATTACCAATTGAAAAAAACATATTTTCTAATTGTTACTCAGTACAAAAGACTTTTTAACGGCGTTGGTGCCATTATGGAGAATAGTTGCACTAACCTCATTAATAGATGTCAAAAAGTGAGAAATAAATCCATTACAAAATGAGGTTTTAATAAAAAAAAGCGTTAACAGTCATTTTAAGTGCCGGTTTTATGAATAACAGTTACTTTTTATTTTAAAATACATTAAAAAATACTATAAAAAAAACATTTTTTTTTGCGAAAAATAACAATATTTTTTGTAGGTTTTTACATATTTTTATTATGATTAAAATCTTTCGGGCTATAAGAGCCCACGGTGTATGTCATATGTAATTTATAAACTAAACTAAAATTAATCCGCAGTTCAGTAGGCGGCCAAAAATAGGGCGCCATTAACGCACTTACTGCACTGCAATATTCAGAGAACCATCATGGGAATAGTGTAACAAAACGATAAGTAGGTAAGTATGATGTACTGAACAGTATTACAGTCGGTACCTACCTAAAGGTGCCATAGAAAAATGCTCTAATAACCAAACGAGAGCTGGTCCGATAGTTTTTAGGTGCTCCGGCTATTCATGCGATTTAAATAAAACTTACACCATTTTGTATACTTGGGGCCCATTTCTCGAAAGCTTGTAACTTGTAATACAAGTGGAAGTCTCTTTAGCACTATTAATTAAATAAGCACTTCCGCTTGTATTACAAGTTACAAGCTTTCGAGAAATAGGCCCCTAGTATATGTATACCAACAAATATAATAACATTTAAATTACTTAGAGAAATAAACCGATTTACAAAGGTATTGAATGCAAATGAAAAAATGCAAAGTGATACTTTTGCACGCGAGTGTAAGTAGATAGATACCTACCTAACCTTGTTTTGATTTTGATGTCAACGAGTAATCCACAAAATTCCTTAACTCCTTCGCTGCGGCAATTAGCTTAACTCGTAACTAACCATGCTTTGTAAGGGGTCAAAAGACCCCCTACCGCATTGAACGTGTTAAATTACAGACTTTCCTTGAAATTATCGATACAAAACGCCAATTTCATAGACCATAATTCCATTCCATGTACCTATTTTATGATGTGGCAACATAAATCTATGGCCATTGTGCATTCTAGACACCCCCCGGTTTATTAGGCGGCGGACTGACAGATTGACAGCAACCGATGTATTATGTAATACGGCATTGCCTACTTGACCATAACTGTGCATTTATTATGGATATAATATATGTTATACCTTTAAATTTCATTGCAATAAAGTCATTGTGATTAAAATTATAATGTCACATTGATACCTATAGAAAAAATACAAAGAAATAATAATAAAACAAATCGAATAATTTCAATAAAAAAATTGAGAACCTTTTGCAAAAACAGGTCGAATTGAGAAGCTCCTCTTTTTTTAAGTCGGTTGTAAACATGTCAAAAATAATGGTGATCTGCTGAAGCCTGCATTCAATATGCCACAAACTTTTTTTTATCAGAATAATCGTGAGTATTTTGTGCCTTAGGTACCTATGTAATCGTTCAGATAATTTTTACCCTAATCAGAAAGTGTTTTAACTGCATATTTTATTTAATATAGTTTCAACCAAATTCGAAAATCATAGGAAGACCAGCGCTGGCACTCGCTAGCAACATGCTGAGATGAGGCCATCTCGTTACACGCTTTTATTTGTAAAAATATTTTTCGTTGCTGTATGTTGTGATTTTTGTGTATGTGTATGTTACGAATAAAGTTATTTATATTTATATTTCTAAAATAAAATCCGAATGAGTTCGCAAAAATATAAAAGACTTTTTTGACTCGTTAAATAGTTACCTACTTAATATTTCGCCCACGACTTACCTAACTACTACTACTTTGTTATTAAAAAAGGTGCTACATATAAAAATAGTGAACTAGCGTAATAAATACGCTTAATAAATACGAATTTTATTATTTGTTATCGTCTTTTTTAGGCGTCAGCTTGAACTTCTGGCTAAATTTTTTTCTATTGTGTTGTACGTCATAAAAGACGATGTTACCCCGTGGGTGTAGGACAGTAATTTTGATGTGCCGATGTGTGAATGTGCGAATTATCAAGACGTGACGTCACGCGCCACGATTAGCGATACGTGATGAACCCTCTTAACGGCCGTGAGCTATTCTGCTGACACTGTTACCTGTAGCTGTAGCCGTATGAGTTAAAAAGTAAAGGATACTTGAAATTTTACTTGATACGTAATGCATTCTATCGCACTGGTACTGGCATATTGGAGTGAGCGCGATGGCCTTTCTTAAGTATCGAGTAAAACCTAACGTTACCGATACTTTGGTCGAAAGTCTTTTCGTTGTCTTATTTTGTGTTCCTAAAAAACGCGACGCAGTGGTGATTTTTTAAAGAGATGATGTTTTGTTTTCAATTTCTGATGTATGGATTAAAATCTAGCGTAAAGAAGAAATACAAGTGCACCGGATTTTTTTATATACTGAGTTGAAACAGCAATTAAAAGTGTGACAGAGTCGTATGAAACAAGACAACGAAAAGAATTTTGAACTACATGCAAAGTCATGGTATGACTACTGGAAAATGATATCTGGTAAATGAAATACTGGTATTCAAACTAGGGCTCGTGGTCGTGACCGTGTTTCGTGTAACCGTAGCCGGATCCCCGTTGCCGTGTTACACGGCCACGGTTTTAAGGCCCGTTTCCTGCGTGTTACACGGCTACGTATCAATAAAGTTACGTATACACGTGTACACGGGGATACGTATCTTAATTACACGCAGATCCGTTCCGCTCGCGTTGTTGAGTGACGATTCGATGCGTTGTCTTTAAGGACTAAGGAAAACGGACGAGAATGTTCCGTGATATTTGTGAATCTAATTTAGTGGTTACTTGCCTTTCTAACGTAAAGTGCGATAACTTAGTTGTACTTAATTTCAGTATGATAACGTGTATACGTACAGAGATTAAATTTTACATATTAATATTTTACTTTTTAAGGTAAGGAGGGCAGAACTATAAAATATAGATATTTTCTGAGTTCAATATTAATAAAAACTGACACATTGTCATGTATTAATTACCTAATTTAATAATGAGATGTGAACGGAAGTAAAAAAATACATAACACAGTGCGGAGTAAATATTTTTTCTTAGTTCTAAATATCATAATTTAAGTTTTTCTTTCGTGCAATAAAGTTGATATAAATAAATACATAAATCAATATTGAGGGTACCAGACAACGATTAATCTATACTCGGAAACCCATAACTCAGGAACAAAATAAATCCGACCCTGGTGGCATAACTCCACACCTAACTGATCTTCATTATTAATACACTTTAAAAACGCTATCTTCTCAACAACAGTAACAATACAAAAACGTAACAAAATAATAAAAAAAACAATTAATTTAAAATCGACTAAACTCTCGCTAAGTCTGCCCGGCCTGCAATCTTATTAGTGACTAAACACGTATAAAACCAAAACCCGAAATTGCCCTTTTCAAATTTACTAAAACATCCCCGCTTATTTATATCAAAACAAAGATGCGGCTATTTCATTCAACTTCACAAACAAAAGGTATACCAGGAAAAGCCCAAGTTAACATATTTATCAGTATAATTACCACGTGTGGTCAATTACATCGCAGACAAACTATTGTTAGCTACTTTGCGCGTGCAAATTCTTAGTATAGGTCTTATCTATAAATGGGCCGCCCCGTCAGGTAATAAACTTTAATGGACGACTGTATTATCTTTTATGTGTAGCAATTTGGCCAAATATTTTTAACATTCTTTTTTAATTTTTCCATCTGGTGATTCAAAATCACAATATAAATTCTAATCCATAAATAACACCGTCGCTTGTTATATAGAACACAGTACCTACCACGTTATTCTGTAACTTAAATCGATACGAAAAATGCAAGCCTAATCAATAAAATACCGTTCGTCCCGATTCAGAGTATAATACTCAATACGTACTTTAAAAACAAGCTGTTATTCAATAATAGGTCTTATTTGTTTGCATAGTAATTGGTCCGGCCGGATCCATGCCACGAGTAATCGTTGCCAGAACGAAGCCAAGATTCGTAGATAGACAAAGACAAAGACAAAGACAAACTATTCTTTATTCAAGTAAGCTTATTAATAAGCATTTTCGAATCGTCTGACATTATCAAGAGAGAGAAAAAAAATCTACTACTGGTTCAAACCCTACTACCGTTCCTGAGAAGAACCAGTAAGAAACTCAGGTGGACTTACTTTTTTCAAAACAGTATAATAATACATCTTATTAAAATAACATGCATTAAAGAATTTATTACATAAAAAAAAATATAATAGACATTTTTATAAAAAAGAGAAATAAATAAAGAATCATAATATTAAACAAAAATAATTATGATTGTACATGTTCACAATATTATTAAGCATCTATATCTATACAGAACTATATCTATATCTATACAGAATAAAGAAAACTTAAGATTTAGAGATGTAAAAGGTCTCTAATCGTCATGATTTTAACAATAATAATAAAATAGAAAATTAACAATTTAGTGACAATCACAAGTTCGGCGAATAGTACGTATATCGGGAGCCCTAATTCAAACCGGGTTAAGGGTTTTCGGTCTTGTCTCTCTTATGGCATAAGCCGGTTAGCTAATTTGCCGGCTTTTTGTATGTTATAACGATGTTGTTAATGTGAACTGTCGGTATTGTAATAATAGGTTTCACTTGTAGATCCTTTTGTAGGTATTAACTATTATTTTTACTACTACTTAGTGTACGGTAGCCGTTACTCCAATATCACAAAGATGAACTAATTCGTAAAAAAAGCTATACCTAACCCTTAAACGCGCTTTTTCTGTAAAAACAAGGACTTTTACAAAGGAACGTACAGACATACAGACAGACGAAAGGAGGTGGTATTATGGGTCTGCAATTGTTCAAACTGAGATCTTGAAATGTCCACTGCATCAGGGTTATTCATATACAGGCTGGGTTATTCATAAACAGAACGACGATCATTCCCGCTACCGACCGAGTCTACCAACTATTACGATAAACTTTCAGTATGGGACCAACATCGAAAACGTACATGGAAAATTGACTTTTCCGTGCTATTGCGCTCGAACTAATCAGTCACTTTGTATGAAGGGTTAATTTTATTTTAATATATTTCGATGTTGGTCCCATACTGAAAATTCATCGTAATGGTTGGTAGACTCGGTCGGTAGCGGGAAAGATCGTCGTTGCGTTCCACCCTGTATTCTTTATATCAACCAAACATATAAACGAAACGGTTTCGAAATGCGTCGGCTGAACGCGTCGAATTAACTAAACGCCAGCACGCACCAGACGCAAATTACGCGTTAACGCGTGTCCAATTAGTGACATGACGCGATTAGGACGTGACTTACCTGACAATATTACCAGGAATTAAAGGTATGTGATCAAGCTTTTAACTGGAGTGTTTTTCCAATATTTGTACCTTACGAATTACATTTGTCACCACCCCAACTCTTCCCGCAGGTGTCGTAAGAGCCAACTAAGGCATTGAAGTGTTACTGACCATAGAATACGAGTATTGATGGTGAGCAGCAGCATCATCATAGTGGACACAATACTGCGATCACTAATCGGCTTGTCCAGCGTGGCGCTTATGAGCATTTACCTCTTAATGCGTCTATGAAGTATATACACTGTTAAAAATTAGGGAATTTTACAGATGAAAAAATTACAGAATTCTGTAAAATTACATCATTTTCACAGAAAAATTTGTAATTTCACATATTTTTCATCAATATTACAAAAATAAATTTAAAATTGATGAAAAATACCTATGTGAAATTACAAATTTTTGTGTGAAAATGATGTAATTTTACATTTTTTGTCTGTAAAATTCCCTAATTTTTAACAGTGTACGCATAGTTAATAGGAGAGGCCTACGTCCAGTAGTGGACTGCGACAGGCTGATGATGTGACCTGTGTTGAACAAATAAATCACTTTGACTTTGACTTTGATCTTATGTGAATTACTCTTTGTCGTATTAAAAAGTCGTACATTAAAAAAATGTTACGACAAACAGCTAAATAGGCTATACTACTCCTGCCTACCACGTCTGTCATAGAATAAAAATGTTACTGAATAAATCGCATTATTGTCATACATAATTAAGGACAAAAACTGAAGAACATGATATGTGTACTTTAAGTTTTCTTGTATTCGAGTTTTCGAGCGAGTCAACCATCTCTGCATAGTTTTGTATATTTCTTATGTACTGCTGTTGAGACCCCAAATAAATAAAATAAAAAAATAGCTTTCCACCCCCAAACAATTTTCCTGATTTCGTTTAACAGAGACTGCATTTTTTTTGTTGATGGATTTATAATTGTATTCTAAGTAATATACTTATATAAGTACTGTATGGATGTAGCCAATGAAAAATATTACCTAGTATCACTGCATGTCTTACCCTGAAGAAATTGCCGAATCATGAAGATCTCTAAAACTACCTTTGTAAAATACGTTCTAAAGTATAGCAGCTAACGCATGTAAGTCGTAACGGTAACGGCTTGATACAACAGTCGTTTCTATTTCCCCAATATTGCGGTCCAGTTGGCTCGCACTTGTCCGGTTTTAATACAAAGCTATTTGATACCCAATGTGTAGTTCGCAGCACTAATCCCACGCCGAGGCAGGTCCGCGTCGGAGGCAATTCCCTGCCGTCGTAACGTCTAATTTCCGTCGACTTACACACATCAGCGTTTTCGATACCGTGTTGTACCCCCTTCGTGCGCAGAGTCCGCAAGTCTCAGAGGCAAATTCTCTAAAATTCCTAATAAGATCAATAATAATAATAGTAATCTAGACAAGTATTTTTTTATTGTATGTACCTACCTGCCTACGTTTGAAAAAAAATGTGACTTGGTTTTGATATATACAACCACAGAAATGAATATACACTATACAACATACCTATATGTATTTAGTTTATGTCAATGTTATGAAATATCCAATAAAGAGTGTTTGTATTAGCGAATAGTAAAATAGTAATAAATAACAGAACCTCAATAGTAACACCTAACGGTCATATCGTACAGCTACGCCATAGGCTGGCGAAGATTATGAAACTCGTTTTATGTGTTACGGCCTACGGCGTAGGCCGTAGCATGTAGGTAGTGACAGTGGGGCCGATGTCAAAATATACCTTATCATTTTGCCCCCGGCATGTTAGTTATTGTTGGCATATTAATTAATATCTATGACTGATTTAATTTACTTAAGTTATTTAACTTCGAGTTGTTGCACTGAATGTAAAAGCCCGGGATGTCACACTAACTTTGGACAGCATTTTGACAGAACTGTCATACAGACTTTCTTTGATAGCCATTAATCCAACAAGGCCTGAACTAAAGGACTTCTAGCTACAATTGATCTTGTAATTTAATCTGCAATACACCTGTGTAATTCGATACATCCAATACCAAAAGAAAAATAAAAAATTTGAAATTCCGCAAAACACTCACAATTTTTTCCTCAACCTACATTCTATATTGAGAGTAGTTACTCGGTGCCCGACGATTACATCACTATCAATATGCTGTCACCTTTGCTTCTGGTTTTCCCGCAGCCAGATAAAATCTTTGTGTCAACAGGTTCAACTGGGAGTACTTTATCAGTCGGTGAATTAATAACGTACTAAACACACGCTCTTGCATACTATATTTTATATATTTTTTTTAATTAATTAAATCATAAAATAATAACAATGCAGTTGCCACAAAGTTATCACTGGGCATGGGTAAGTGTTCAAAATTTTTGTTACCATATTAGAAGTTTCAAGAAAAAACTTACATATTAACTTATACAAAGGTCCATGTTAATTGATAGTTAGAGGTTGGATTCCAAGATCATTACCATTTTTACATGAGAATTAGCTTAAAACGGAAGCCACAATATCTTTGTTACTTTCTTCAATTAATCATCGAGTCCCAATATTTTCCATCTGAAGACTTAACATTTGCCATTAGCGATTCTAATTAAGTTATATTTTTAGTTCCAGGAGCTGCTGGATGGGCCAGAGGCCCAATCGAGGAATGTGAGCCGGCTGTAAGGAGAATATTTGAACTAATAATATTCATTAAGCGGCACCAGACGGACGGCCAAAAAAAGCCCGGTCTCCTGAAACGCATTCCAGCGTTAAGGGAACGTAAACGAGTGTACATTCGGCAACTCCAGGAGATATTGATAGCTTGGGGAAAAGACTGTAGTTTTAAAAAACTTGAAAAAGTGTTCGATTTTTAAGTTTTTTTTTAAATTAATAAATATTTATTATTAAGGTTAAAGTTGTGTTATTGAATTGAATCCGAACCGTACCCATACCTATATAGTTTCTAAAATCAAACCATTAATTTTGGCACTAAAATATTGCCCAGTATAAGTTTTAAATTTGAGGGACCCTAGAACAGAGTTCGATAGATCGAGACAAATCGAATGAGCCCAAACACACAGAGGTTCTGATCATTTTTCACATTTAAGGTACTTAAGGGCCGTTGATAATACCTTGGGTCCAAGTCCACTTGAAACTTGGTTTAGAACTACAGGAGTTACCAGCTGACTGAGTCTGCCAATTGTCTAATAAGTCCACTTTCTAAAAATACCGGCCACAACCGATAGGTACATTTCCGGTCCTAAAGGGCCACACTGTGAAGGTACATAGTTGGGAAAGGGCCCATTGAATTCTCCTCGCCAGGAGGAATCCAACGACGGTCATCTCGAACTACCAACGGAAAGTGTCTGACTGACCTGGTGGCAGCAGTGGCTGCCATACGTGTATCTCACAGGAGCATATCCTTATACTCGCTAATAGGCCTTACTGGCTAAGTCTATAGCATTATATTCCTACCTATATAGCTAACGTTATATATCATATTATACCTCTTTAAGATATTTAAACTTATTAAAAGAGTTAAATATAAAATACCACAGCCACGTGAAATAATATAAGGCCCGTAGGAAATCTTGGATAAGGTAAGTTCTGCCAAACTCGCCACAACTGTCAATGCGTCAATCAAATATCAGGATTGTGTGCTAAAAATAGTGGTCAATTGAGCTCATTAAAGTAATTAAAACCTTCAGTAGTGCCTGGTTTTCAAACTCAAACTCAAAAAGAACAGCCCAAGAACATCTTACCATCGAAACAAACTAACGGTACTTAATGAAACGTCAAAAGGGCTGATGAGAGATTGCGATGTTTTAGGACAAGAATACTCATATAAGAGAGTAGAACGTTTGTTTAGTGTCTGAGGTTTATTTTTTCATAGCTGGTGGGGTCAGTCGTCATGGGACCAGTTGGCATGGGATCATTTGGCATGTAGCCGTGACAGTGCAGGACTGATACATAATTTTATTCATAACGTGTGAAACCTGCGAGTGTAATGTATTAATGTAATAGGTGCGTATTAATTGTTTACTACGTATTTCCAAATGTACCGCCTACAATTTTTTTTGCTTTGTCTTTTGTACGTTAAGCTCACAAATTGTAATTAAGGTCACAAAACACATGCCTAGGTAGACTTTATTCCTGCCTGGTTTCGTTATACATACGATACTATTATCGTATGAAGTTAGGTAAAATTATTCTTTAAAAAAATTAAAGGTCTTGTTGAGAACGTTTAGTTCTCAATGCGAACTTCCTCAAACTTGTTATAAAATTTCCGAAAAAATCCTAAAAGATTCTTGAAATCTTCTGCTAATTCGTATGGTATTCGTATAGCTTCGTATTCGTATGGAATCTCGTGTCGATAACGGTGTTCGAGTGCCTGCCGGGGATTTAGAAATCGTAAATTTTGACCATCTGCCTGTCACTTTAATCAAGGCGTAACAGATGCCCGAATTATACAATTTTTCAACTCCACAACAGGCATCCTGAAATCTGTATCTCTCTGTCCTCCAATCTACTCTACATTTCTTTTTCCATTTCCACGGACCGCACAAATATTGCAAACTAAACGGCAGCGGCACTATTTACAGTCCGCCTGCTCCCCCTACGGCCTATCGTTAGGTAGCCCATGTTTATACTGCTGCCGTTGCTGTTGCTGTCACGATTGACACTCACGATGAGACTTGCTTCGAGCGTGAGAGAAATTGAAGATTTGAAGTTACATAAGTGCATAACAAGGCAGAAATCAATTGCATTATTAACTTTGAAATTAATTAGAATTTGGAACTCGATGTGTTAACAAAATAGTCTTAACTGGCAAAAGATGAGCCTTATGACTATCAAGTAACGATTACGAATAGTTAATTAACAACGTTAATCATTAGGCCTTAAGTAATTAACCATTAGGTCGTGCATGTCTATGGCCGCAAGAGCATCATCAACTAAAGGAGGCAAGCTTCCTGTGGCTACCTATCTCAATGTAATCAATACAATCAGAAAGAAACGGAAAACGCGAGTTGCAGTAAGTTTTCATATACTCGTATTATCGGAAATCACACTTTGGATTAGGGTTTATAAAGCAATCTTCCGAAAATAATACTTACCAAAATATTGGCCATAAGTATCATAGAAATTGAATCTAAAGATTTTCAATGAATGTGTAAACAATAGGTGGGACATTGTGGTCATACGCAAGATAAAAATGGTACTTAGATTTTTTTATTTTATAAAGAAAACATCGTCACTGGTTACCATTAAACATATACGGGTCGCAGTCTCAACTTCTTCAACTTTCGATTCGATGAAGCAGTATTTGCTCAACAGTTTACGCTGCATTGTCTATCTCGATAATTTTCTAATACCGTACTGTTGTTTGGAACATTCACGTATGCAAATCCTCTGTTACGGCTGCGACACATTTACAGACAGACAGACAGCGCCGGGAGAGTTCCCGCCATTATCGCTGCGATAGGGCGAGCGTCGCCGTTGTAGGCACTTACGGGTGGTTATTCTAATAGTAATATTGTTTTTGTTGTCTTTCTGGGCATTTTTTCCGCAACTCGACATCAAACTTGCCTATTTTGTGTGGCCCCAACACTGGCCCAGTACTTGTTCGGGACTTCACATACAACATATGTATGTGCATACATGAAAACATCGTGAGGAAACTGCATAGTTTCCTCACGATGTTTTCCTTCACCGTAAAGCACTTGAATATCAAATGATATTTCGTACCTAAGTTTATGAAAAACTCATCGGCACGAGCCGGGGTCGAACCCGCGACCGCTGTGTAGCAGGCGTGCGTTTTTACCGCTAAATCACAAGCGCTAGTAGTAAAGTAGTTTGTGATTGAGAAATGAGCAAAAAGAGCCTAAAGAAAGACATCTCAAACGATGATTCGATCATAAGCGGATGAGATAAAAATACCTGTCATTGACGCACTTTACCAAGCGACTGAACGGCACCAATGGAAGAAATTGACTGACGGAATAACGAAGTCACGATCCTCAGCAATTAATTGAAGAAAGAGGAAATAATAGTACTGTCATTTCAGCCAGAATGCGTTCACGGCTACGAAAAAGCATTGAAGTATTTCTCCATTACGAACGGTCACTCGCCTCCCTCAACCAACAGAAAAGACCAAATTCATATAGCTTTCAGTGGTTTAAGAACTGAACAATGAAGTTCAGTATCCATTTCACTGAAGCGAATTGTGATTGTCCGTGTGGTGACGGCAGTAAGAATACATTTGTCACCACCCCAACTCCTCCTGGGGGTGTCGTAAGAGTCGACTAAGGGATTGAAGTGTCACTGACCATTCTACTAGATTGATGATGGGCAGCAGCGTCATCAACTCATCATAGTGGACACATTACTGCGATCGCCAATCCGCTTGCCAAGCGTGGCGATTATGTGCATTTACCTCCTAATGCGTCTATATGCATAGTTAATAGGAGAGGCCTACGTCCAGCCGTGAACTAACATAGGCTGATGATGATGAATTGTGATTTGAGACAGAAAACAAACAGACTTTGCACTACATTTCGATACCTCCTACGTATACTGGTGCAAGTGCAAAATCATCATTTTCCAGGAGAGCTGTTCAAAGGTACAAAGTTCTGTAACTAGCTCATACAATGAAATAATTTCGTGATATTTTCAAGAATTTATAACAGATACATTTTAATACAATCTACATATTTACTTTTTTGAAATAATTAGTAGTTTTTGAAAAAATGGTAGTTACACCAGTATACGTGAAATTTACGAGTTCTTGTTTTTGATGAACTGAGACAACTACCGTATACGTAGTATACTATGACTCGATGAATACGGATATATTTTTAGTGCCTTTGATGTATATTTTGTTTCATGCACCGTAAATATCTAAACAAACCGGAGTTGTTGCTCTGATGTTTTTTATTGGTTAGTTTTCGCCTAACTTGTCACTTATACCAGTATACGCCTAAATTGATTAATCATGTACCAGTATACGTTGAAGCTTTTTTTGTATGTTATGGGCCTTGCAGGAAGTCTAAAAGTATATAAATACAAAGAAAAATAAACGCTTAAAATAAAAAAAATAAAACTGATTTACCATCTTTTTTAAATAAGTGTATTTTTTATTATTCTTAGTGTCCTACCGGATTACTGGAAGAAAGTCTTGAAACAAACACATAGTTTTAATTTCAAGTAATCAAGACATGTCTTACAATATCAAAAGGCAATATAACAATTGAAGCGATTTGGGCTCTACTTTTCACTTACGATCAGGTGGAGTGGAGCCACTTTGTTGTGCCAACATAAAAAAAATGAAGAAATAACATCAACATAAATATTTCGGCGTTGCTTTTACAAAATAAATATATACACGAATTCGATACTATACTTCAATACTTCTTAGGTGCGTACAGTAAGACGTAACTACTTAGTAATGAATTTAAGGAACTACTAAGTAGGCTTCTTTCGTTTTAGTGTAAGTATGTCAAAATTCAATGTCTTTATAAGTAGCTGATATACTTTTTTACTGTCTGGGCTATCAGACTTAAAATTATAAACGACGTGTCATTCGTCCATCCAATACTGGTGGTAGGTTTGAGAAGACGATATTATTAAAGACATAATAATATATTAATTAGAAAACAATTTAAATGATTACGAATATTATCCACTTGTTATTCAACATGGACCAAAGGGAATATTGTAAGCTCTGATTTCATTTAGTAATTAGAATTCTTAATATCGGCAAGCAAATAATATGTATGCTTATGAGCAGCCGTCGGTATCTTCTTACCCCATGACTTAGCGTTACGATAAACATAGTTTGTCCCTTTCGGTCTTATCCGTACATATATAAGGCGGTTAGCAGGCAAGCGCTCTGTCTAAGCTTCTACATTGATGTACTTCTAATATATTGTTATTGAACACGGGACACTCGAAATACATAAGACGGTTATGAAAAAAAATATCGTGGGAAAATTAAAGAACGTCAGTTGTGTTGCTGTGTTATTACATATTTGAAAAACACTACCTAATTGCTGGCCAGATTCGTATTCGTATTCGGCCTTGCTAATATTCAGCTATCTATATTAGCTTAGCTGGCAAGCAGTAATCTACTATTTTTTATATTTAGTTAGGTAGGTAGGTTACGCATAATTCATTTAATTTAACATAACAACTAATCAAATAACAACAATATTGCTAAATAATAAGCAATAGAGCCTACTTTTATGTGTAGATTTTAGAGTGTTGCTCGCGCATACTGGTATAACTTCCGCCCGCGGCGATAAGTGTACTGCGTATAGTGGTACAAGTCACTTAGCTCAGTATACGACGTTCGAACCAAAAAAAAGGTGTTAGTTATATCAGTATACGCCACTTTATTTCAAAAACTAGCGGTAATTTCGCCACAAAAATTTTATAGCTTGTAGATATAAGTATTTTAAACCCAAATATGCAAAAAAACGAAAATGGTAAAAATGTCACTTGCACCAGTATACGTAGGAGGTATCGATTTGTAGACTTATGATGGCACTGCGTCTAATCGTTTGTCGTCGTTGCCATCACGTTCAATGTATGCAAGTGCGAAACGGACGCGCAGCACGATAAATGGATAAAACGGGACCATCAAAAACGTATAAACGCCTCTGAGGATTATTTTAAATAATTATACAAAAATGTCGAAGTAGTATAATCTAGCATAGACAATAGACATTATCACGATGAAGTCCAAGAATAGCCCCCGGCCGGGTCAACAATACAGTCAGTGTCAAGTAACCGACAAAAGATGCTTATGCGGTCCGAATGCAGATTCCGATGTTCACCTCCATTGCCATTGGAGGTCCTACAATTGCATGCTGAATGTTTAAAAAGTTTATTTTGCACATTTTATTTGGAACGGTATAAAAAAAGAAAATAGATAGAAATAAAAGTTATTTGTTCACTAGAGCACACAAACGTAGGACTTAATAATGGCCAGTTAATAATACAAAATGTAAAAGGGAAAAAATTAACAGCGGATGTCTGACCTTTCAAGTTTCAAATGCCGTACTATGAAGTTTACCGGATTCCGTCTATTTTAAGAAAAATTACATTTTTGCATCATTGGCATCATTTTCAGTCGTCAAATGATCGCCTAAATTACGGAGTTTAGTTTAATATTTGATAAAAACATATTTTAATATATTGGCGTGACATAATTACAGGTAGGTTATACCACCGTAGGCCTCCAAACTCCAAGTTATGTTCAATAAGTGATTAATTAATTTAGCGCAAGCCGCGCCCGCGGCGCGACTGCCGATTTCCCAGGAGCCTCCATGCGCCATAGATTACACCGTGTACGACGATTAAAAAAAGTAAAATTCACTTAGGTATGATAAAATTGGACATTATAAGGAACAGAAGAGGAAGGATGTTGGCCCAACATTGTTGGGCCATCTGATACGACATGACAACCTCATAAAATGCATAGTGGAGGGGAAGATTGAAGGAAAGCGTGGAAGAGGAAGACCAGGGAGAAATTACATTGAACAAATCAAGGACAACGTGAAAGTCACGTCGTATCAAAACCTGAAAGAGATGGCCTGGGATCGAGGAAAGTGGAGAGCATGCTTTTAGCTACACCGACAATAGCAAAGCTCTTAAATAGAAGAGAGATGATAAAATGAGACAACTTTTGAAAAAAGTCTGCTTTTAAGTAATAAGTGATTATGCAAGTACTTTTGTTGGCGTGGCTAATTACGGTGACTTTTCACTGTATGAGGAATCTCACCTGTGTAGTAGGTATACGTAATACCTATTTATATAAAAAAAATCATTAATCCTTTATTGTAAATTATACACGGTGTTTCTTGAGCCACTAATACCGTATATATAAGTCATAATGACCAATTTTTACAATGGGACCAACTCTGAAAGCACAAAAAAAACTTTTCATACAAATTGGTTACGTGATCTCGACATGTTGTATGGGAAAGTGATTTTTTCAGCAATTACTACGCTATTTATACGTTATCTTTTCTATTTTACATTGACCTATTGTGTATATAGCGATTTAGACATTTCATCCGTAGGTACAGAAAACGAGGAGTTTTCCACCATAAGAAGAAGATTACAAACCGTGTGAATATGTACCAGTATCTTACTCAAAACGCCGTTAACCAAAATGCTTCTACGTTGTGTGCCTAATTAATATTAAATTTTCAATTTATTTCTTTTTTTCTTACAATTAGCACTAACAGCTAAACCTTACGTGCTAATTAACATTTCATTTCTTATCTATGTACTTATGTACTATCATGCAACAGTAAATAATTAAATAAATAAAACATAAAAAATATTAATTGTGAAATTGAAATGTAAAATATTAGGTAAGTATACAAAATTCATTAGGTACCTACGTAATGAATTTTGTATACTTACATAATATTTTACTTAGAGGACAAGAGGTATTTTATACAATGTAATAAGTTTTATACAATGATGTCAAAAAATTTGGATATTGAAATAGGATAAAAATTAAAAATATTATGTTAGAATGTGAAAATAAAATAAAATGATAATATTTGAATAAGCATATACATTTTCATATTTTCTCTGCTTGTTTGAATTATAATGAATAATCTCATGTAATAATTAAAGCGATTTTTTATTTTAAAAGTCTAAATAAAATCTACCTTTATTATTACTTCAATTTATTTGTTAATAATTTAAACACGCACAGAAAATAACTAAAAACTGAGATACGTCATTGTTTACAATTTAAGCTCTAAATTTGTGGGTAAATATACCTAGCCCAATAATCTATTTTTGTTGTCAAATAACCCAATAAAATTCCATAAAATAGTGAACTATTCAAGTCACGCCTGCCCTAAACTAATCTTTGGCCAGCGCCTGTCATTCCGCCCATTAAGGCACCTGTCATGCGAGTTTACAATAAGTAAATACGTGCCAAGTTCGGAAATGTCCAATATTATAGCAATTTCATGTCAAAACTTGGAATGTTCTAAGATTATAAATTCCTTTAGTTTTCGTAATCGGTTATAAATACATATATTGTACATCTCCTTCAGGAATAATTACTGACATGGAAAGTAACTGTAGGTTTAAGTAAATATATCAAAAATATAAACAATATAAAGAAATACACTACTGTCTTAATCTTACGTCTACATTCACGACAAACAATAGGTTACTGGATGGGGATAGGATACATAATTATAATCGTATTTTCTAAAACTTGCCGAAAATATGGCGCCCGAGGCCCTACCGCGAACCCCGAATGAAGTGTTGTCTCTCTCTCGCACTTGTGAATTCGTGCGTAAGCGTGACTGAGAGGCAACACTTCGTTCGTGGTTCGTGGTGGGGCCTCTGAACAAATCATACCATCTGTATTTTACTTGTTATGACTTAATATAATTAATAAATCAAATCAGCGTCATCAAAAAAAAATAAAAAAATACAATAAAATTAGTACGCCGCACGTAAAAATGAAATCAATATGATATCGAGTCTAGAACGTTTCTGAATACTCCCCAAGTAAATACGGACGCGTCAGCCCCGTTATTACCTTACTATTGCGACAACGACTACGGACAAACATTTGTTTTTGGCTGTTATTGGGCGAGGTAAATCGTCCAATTATTGGCTTGTCAGGGGCGGTTGGTCATTAGTATTGGACGATAACGTTGCCTTACCCGAATAGGACGTAACTGACATGAATTTAGTTCTAAGATATATCGTTTGATTGGGTGGGTAGTTTGTGTGAATTTGCTTTTGTGTAGGCTTAGTATAATAATTACTCAGAAGATTGCTGAGAGAGTTACACTAGTTTATCTAGACTTATTATATACGGTAGGATTAGCACTTGACTAAAGCGACAGTATCTCGCAGTAACACAGACTATTCGTCTTTTTTTATTTACATGGTTAGTAAAAGATAGGAAATCTAGGTATCTCGCGGCGACATAGCGTCGCACCACTCATGTACCTACTAAGCCTACTGTGTCCGTGACTTCGCTTGTTTGTTATTCGAGAGGTTTTTTCTTCTTCATTTCTTCATAATAAAAATTATGGCGCTATTCCTATCATTTTTGTTATGCAGCATAAAAGATTTAAAATACATATTTTAACAAATAAATCACGCTTGACAGTTAAATATCAAGATAGATAACGTTACTTCTGCAACCAAATTTGCGTTGCGAATTAAGACCGGATTGGACACGAATGAAGAATTACAAAAATACCTAAAACTCAGACTAAAAAAAACTTACCTAATTAGAAACCGTGTTATATTTTTTCCGCCAAAGCATATTATTTATCCATTAATTAAAGCATAAGAAAGATGCTGCCAATAGACATTATTACGCTGCCTCAATATTGTATATTACATTTTCGGGGTAATTATAACTGGACTCGGTGTTAGTTGGACCAGTGTCCAAGTACCTTTCATATTGATAAAAATACAACCATAAACCATCGTAACATTGTGGCAGCGATTATTAAAATTAGCCCTACTTACATGATTTTCGGTTAAGCCACTAACACCGGGTTAGACGGCTCGCAGCGTCAAAAATAGAATAATATACTTAACCAGTTAATCCCGTGTAATTTGGCTAATTCGAAAGTGTGATGACACGTATTATCAAACTAGAATCAGAAAGGGATTCGAGAGTACTGTTGACACAACAAATGACTCAATATTTACTAAGAAAAAGAGTTGTTTATAGATGTAGCGAGTGATTAATTAATCTATTGCCTGTAAGTTTTTGCACTTAAAGTATAAATATATGAATATAACTATGAGTATACCCTAGATTGACTTATACACTGTTGTGGCAACAGTACTTTCGAATCCCATTCTAATCACGGTTTGATAATACTCCTTACGCCTTACGCCTTACGCCTTACTTGGGGATGAGTTTGGTTTGGGGAAGTTTTTTAACCGACTTCAAAAAAAGGAGGAGGTTCTCAATTCGACTGAATTTTTTTTTTTTTTTTTTTGTTGTATGTATGTTACCTGATATCTCCGAGAATAGTGAACCGATTCTAAAATTTCTTTTTGTGATCGAACGTGTATTACCCCGAGATGAACCCATTGGCACCAAGTTGGGGTCTGATGATGGGATCCTGGAGAAATCGAGGGATCTCTTCAAATGTTATAGGTACATGTATGGCGCTTTTGGTAATTTTCATTCATTTACAAGAATTTGCATTCAGAAATTAGGATTTGAGGAAACCAATGATGGAAACAAATCGGGAATCTTGGAGAAACCGGTTGAAGTCGGTTTTAAAAATTTTTAATTTGGTGATTATTTTATTTAGTTTTATAATTTAATTTTAGCTTAAGTTGTATATTATGTTTGTTTATGTCTGTACCTATTTTATGTTATAATTTGTACTTGATTCCATATGTTAATTTAATTAAAACACCTACATAGGTACAGTTTTAAAATGGCATCTCCGACTCCACGGCGCTACGCCATACAGCAAGTTCAGTTGTGGAAGGTTAACGTGTGTTGGGATTATTAAACTGATTACGCATATTAATAGCTCCGGGCAAGTTTAACTAAGTACATATGGAACCCACGTCAAGATTCGAGTTAATTAACTGGAGGAGGTCCCTGACTTGTGCCTGCCGGGGGACTTACGGTGGACTAAATAATATAGATTTTAGCTAACTTCATTTGCCAATAGGGAATTATTGGACGTGTGCAGTAGACATACCTACAACTATTATTTTCTAAATTATTGCTATAAGTTTTAATAAAATAAACGTGTAGAATAACATATGTAGATATGCATAGATGACTAAAGTAAGATAATTTATCTATTTGCTAAGAATAATCGAATATTACGATTATAAAAATATGGCTATACCTACAGATAACGCAAATTGATTAATTTCGAATACATTCACTGAAATTATTAGATACAATTATTTTGTTGTTATTACTTATTACAAGATCAGTCTTATGTATAAAGAAATGGTGTGGTAACGATAATATTGGGTCTGATTCTCAGACATTGGTCCCACCCACCAAAAGCGAGTTAGCAATTAACAAATGAGGCGGTGAACTATCTAATATTTTCACCAATAACCAAACTCAGGACTTGATATTTAGGTTATTTAGTCGATGCCTAGGGGTTCTCCAAACTGCCAGGAGATGTCATGCTACGGGCAACTATAGGTGTCATGATGTAAATACATTATCAAAGAAACCTTCAATATTATATCATTGCCCGTAACATTGGTTTTGTCACATTTTAGAATAAGATGAACGTCACAAAAGAGTAAGAACAAATGGGGTAGCATAAGATAAGAATATCCAGCGAGTTTACATGTCGACCGACGTATATAAACATGTGTTGGTGCACGTAAAACTCGCTGCATATGATCTAATGCCTTGATCCGAGTTATTTTCCGATGTTTGCAGTAATGGTATATATATGTATATCATGGCGATTGTGCCATGCCGGTAACAATAATCCACACTTTCTAAACACTCATAAATCTTGATATCCGCGTACAATTCGCGCAAATATCCGTTTACATACAAAATGGAATAAAACAAAAACAATAATGCAGCATTCTGGTCCCAGAGGACGCATTCTGGCCCCAATAATATTTTTATCATATTTATTGACTGATAAATAGCTACGAAGTGTTGAGTGCGTTTTTATGTTTCAATGGGTTGCATATTTTTGACCTGGGAATGTTGATTTTATTTATTTTATACTGGTGGATTATCTGGAATTATTATTCATGTTTATGTACCTATAGTATTATTATATGTTTAGTACCAAACTATAATATATGACTATTGTATATTTACACGACTTTATTCCCTAGACATTAAGGTCGTGTAAATATACGTATAATATAAATATACGCCGGCACCTAAGCGGTAAGGTAATGATATTATCTTTGACGTCGACATACCTACAATTTGTAATCGACCCGTTTCCACAACACAGAATTGAAGAGTAGGGTGGATCGATTTTTTATTTTCGGAAATTCATAAAATAATCTTTATGGATCGATACTTCGTGGCTAGAGAAACAAAAAATATTATGATCATTTTTGGATTTACTTTTATTTTGTACTTCGTTTATAGGTCCAAAAATCGACTCTTTATTTTAAGGTTTTTTTAAGAAAAGTCAGTAGTTCGTGAATATTTTCGGTTTTATTTTTATGTAGAAACAAAATAAAATTATTTGTCATAAATTTAGATTTTGGACAATTTAATTATATGAAAATTATAACCAGTATCGGCAAACACTGGTTTTCAACTTTGAGGCTCTTGGGGCAGTATTTGCCAAATGAATATCGGAAAAAGGTATAATAGGTAATAAATAAATAATAAATATCTTGGGACATCTTACACAAATCGACCTAGTCCCACGGTAAGCTCAATTAAGGCTTGTAATGTGGGTACCAGGCGACGATATATATAATAGATAGATACATATAGATACTTAAATACATAGACAGCCATGACCAAGGAACAAACATTTGTGATAAATAAATACACAAAGAATGCCCTCGCCGGGATTCGAACCCGGAACCTCCAGCTTCGTAGGCAGGGTCACTACCAACTAGGCTACGGAGGCTGACAAAAGAATGTTAAAGAATGTTACTTTTAACGACTATCATTCTATTGGCCCTCGGTTCCAAAAATCCGAAAAAGAATTTTTTTTTCATACTTCAATGTATGACCAAAATTTTTTTCAGGATTTTCTTATACGGGCCACGTATAGGTCTAAAAAGTAACTTTTTCAACAATATATCTTTTTCCGATAATCATTCGGGAAGTACTGCCCCAAGAGCCTCAAAGTTGAAAATTATTTTTTGGAGATACTGCGAACAATTTTCATATAATTAAATCACACAAACCTTAAATTTAAGAAAAACAATCTTATTTTGTTTATCCATAAAATTAAAACAGAAAATATCCTTGCTCATCCGAGTTTTCTTAAAAAAACCTTAAAAATAAGGCTGATCTTCGGGCTTCTATATGGGGTCCATAAGGATAAAATATCCAAAAATGGTCATAATATTTTTTGTTTTTCTAGCCGCATAGTATCGATTCGTAAAGATTATTTTATGATTATCCGAAAATAAAAAAAAACGATCCACCCTATTGAAGAGCAATTTTCTTTTTCCTATTATCAGATAGATACATGTATAATTTGTATAAGTATCGATAATATTTATTTCAAGAACATAATATGTATGAATAAAAAACAAGCTACGAATGATGTGCTCTTCTCGGCAGCTTCCCAAGTTCCTACAAAATTACGACTTGAAAAATAATCGTAGGAAATGGTAAATTTCCCCGTATATTTGAAATTATTAGGAGTATTTTACCGGGATCGGTAGGTACATTTTGGCTTATTAAAGTTCACATAAGCAAGTTGAAAATGCCCGTTTCGTATTTCGAATGCCCTGCAAAGAAGGTACAAATTCAATGGTCGCACATGTCAAGATATCAAAGCAGCTAAGCCAACCGCATGCGTCAAGTGATACCACTTTGATATCCGCGAATAACAAATTCCACGTAACACTATCAATTCCGCAGCGCGAATAGATTCTGTTTGCAAAAACAGGTGCCTTTGAGAACTTTATCCCAAGTGGCATTAACACACGCATGTGAAGGTTAACTTTCGCATCCCGGCTATTTTATTTAGATGACTTGCAATTGTGAACTTTAGGTGAACATGTAAAGAACTGTTTTTAAAAGATTTTTGTTAGTGTTACGATGTTGTGAAAGATCTGTGTGCTGGCCACGAGTTGGCAAGTAACGTTTCCTCGATATGTAAAGCAGTCTATCACGCTCGCACTGATGAATTGAAGCGAGCATGAAAGACTACTTTACGTATTGAGTAAACGAACTACGAAGAAATAAAATATGAAAGCTGCACATCATACTAAATTGTCTTTCAGAAACAGTCCTGAAATTTTGTTGATAAGTGTCACTCTCCCTTCAATACATGCTTATGATTTTTTATGTATACCAGTCAAGGTCCGTTGAAAAAAAAAGTATACAAATACGGCTGACTCCATAACATTTAACGTCTTTGACACATCTCGTGAAACACGTTCGCGGGTATATTTCTACGTTAATCCTAATAATTTTCACTAAGAACGTATGTTAACTCAAGGTTAAGATTTTAAGTTCGTAATGAAATCAAGATTGTGTTCTAAAAGTGCGTGATCATATAATAATGCAAGTTTATATGTTTATTTATATTTTTTTAGATCCTACTGACGATTGTTAAAAACTTAAACTACTATTTAAAAATAGTTGTGATTGGTCCTTCAAAGTTTTGATTGGCTGTAGGTATTCTCACTCAAGAATACATTTGTCACCACCCTAACTCCTCCTGCGGGTGTCGTAAGAGTCGACTAAGGGATTGAAGTGTCACTAACCATTATTTGATAAAAGAATGATGATGGGCAGCAGCGTCATCATAGTGGACACTGCGATCGCCAATCCGCTTGCCCAGCGTGGCGATTATGGGCATTTACCTCCTAATACGTTTATACGCATAGTTAATAGGAGAGGCCTACGTCCAACAGTGGACTATCATAGGCTGATGATGATGATGATGATGATATTCTATTGGCATCTGTCAAAGTTGTTGCGCCAACATATGCCCGGTGTTAAGAAAAGTGCTACGAGTATGTCCTGCCCATTGCAGCTCAATTGCCCAATTATTTTGGTGGTATTTTTGCGCTCGCGTGAAATGTCAATGTTTCAATGGTCGCACAGTGAAGCACAGGTCTCGACGCGAGCTACTAAACTCACTATAGGCTATACACACGAACAAAAGATACGCACTCCCGTGAAAATAAAAGAGACACTGCGATACTTGCCCAGCTATCACCGCCGGGCGAGTACCGCCGTGTCTCTTTTTCTTACGCGTATCTTTTGTTCGTGTTTATAGCCCATAGTTCATACATACTCGTAGCTTAGTAGCTCGCAGTGAGACCAGTGCCTAGACGATAACGTAAACGTTACTTGCCTACTCATGGTACGGCTGCTGCTCCACGAATGGCGTGTGGGTATCGGGTGATCTTGGGAATTCAGATTTCCATAGAGCGAGTCGCGTTTCAAAGGGTTTTTTGGCTGAAGTCGGTCTGTGCGAGGAACCGTGACGATAGTATTGTCGGTAAAATGTTGAAATATCTGGCAGTTTTTGTTTTTGAAGAAAATTCACGAAGTACCTACGTCTACATTTTTTTAATCTTGTTGGTAGATAATAGATATATGTAAATATACATCTATTCGTAGTGCGCATTCATCATCATCATCATCAGCCTATGATAGTCAACTGCTGGACGTAGGCCTCTCCTTTTAACTATGCGTATAGACGCATTAGGAGGTAAATGCCTATAATCGACACGCTGGGCAAGCGGATTGGCGATCGCAGTAATGTGTCCACTATGATGACGCTGCTGCCCATCATCAATTTTTATCAAATAGTGAAGTGTCACTCAATTCCTTAGTCGACTCTTACGACCATGATAAAATTAAACGTGTTGTTTCATAAATATGTACAATACATACGCAGAAACAGTGTGTTAATATCATGCAAGCTTTTATTGAAACCTTGGATTGAGGTTCAGATATTTAGCCAAACCAAAATTTATATTTGTGTAAAGTCCAGTGAGAAGCAATGTAACTACTTCAAAATTTAAAATATTTGTCAACTCTTAATACTCGAAAACGATTGCCAGTAGGTAATGCGTATTATTACCCATTTTCGTAAAATCCTGGGTCATGGTAATACACTGTATATGTTTCATAAACTCATTCATTCACTGAATCCATACAATAAATATGTGCGTACCTCAATGAATAAATTCATATGCATAATAATTTCAAAATATTTACCTGCACAAAATTACTGACGTACGAACTAATTCGTAGAAATTAGTTGACGATTTATATCCGTGGCGATATTTTATCCTGCAGTTATTTTAGACTCTTATCAGCCTCCAGCTTATCTATATATTTAAATTCAATTAGAATTTGACACCGCTTGTAATATTTCTTTTAGTAATTGGATGGGATGTGCGACGGTAATAAAATAGTAATTAAAAATTAATTATTTTGATACAACCGAGCCTCCCTGAGGGTGCATAGTAAGTAGGCGCATTTGTTTACTACTAAACTGTTTGGATTAGTGATGGTGTCACAAACATTTTGTTTTTAAGACCTGGTGAATAATATTAACAATTTGTTAATATGTATATTATTTTGATCAAATACCTACTTATGTATACGTATGTTTTCCTAACATTAAAATGTAAGTTGCAAAATGACTGAACATTTTCTATCTATAACTTTTAGAAGAGGTATGATCAACTTTTAGAGTTTCTACAAATTTATAGTCATTTTAAACTAACGCGATTTCTCTTGCGTTACCAAGTTATTTTAAGAAAGAATATACCTAAATTTTTTGTGTGTTATTTCATAAACAAGTTACATATCTGAAATGTTCAATAGAGATAGTATTCATAGTTTAAAAATAGCTAGATATCGTTTCGTAACATATACCTACGTATCATCATCATCATCGTACATTTAGTGTGCTAAGTTATTAATATCGTACAGTAAAATAAATGTTGTAATAGTAGATTAGCCCAAATTGGTGTCTAAGTTATGCCGTTCGTCAGTAGAAAACAAAATAAAATGTAAATAAACCTAAATACTTGCATTAATTCATAACGTACTTTTAGAAAACAATCTTGGCTTTATCGTCGACTTAGAAACTGAAATCTTGAGCTCATGTACATTTTTTAGTTAAAATTTCTGTGTCCAACAATATTTGTCGGTAAAAAAGGCAGCAAAGTCAAATTTTCTATGGCTAATCAACTCTTCTTGCCTATAATTTTTGAATTTGCCGTCTTTTTTATTTTCTACTGACAGAGATTGCTGGACAGAGTATGTTAGATTTATCGTGTTTCAGACTTTGAATTTCTAACTCAGCACTTTTTGTTATTTTGCTTACAACTTACATACAATATATACTTCATTTATTTACTTGGTTCGTAATTCAAATTCTAATACAGTATACATTGAATAAATTCATGGATTGAATAATTGAAAGATATGGAAATACGAAGGCTCTCATGCTACATTCAATACATAGAACCATTTATTGTAAATATTAATTATACCTTCATATATTAATTTTCTAGTAGGTACTTGTAAGTAATACAATTTTCCATAGAAAATACATTTATTTGCATTTAAAACCAAACTGACATCAGATGAAAGAAAATATAACAGGTAAAATGTTAACAAATGTAGCTACAATTCTTTTCCTCTTATAATGTATGAAAATGCATAAAATTTACGAGTAAGCACGCTCGCGCGTGTCCAGCGGAAAAGGGTTAACAGAACCTTTAATCATGTAATTAAAACCCATTACCCGCGCAAGACAAATGACTACAAACATTTTAATTTAGTAAATTTGCTAATGAACATACCCCAGTTCCATTAGCCGTAGGCCGAACATTATAATAACTTATTACAACATAATTTATTATTCTGTCATTACCGTGACACGGTCGCGTGACGCCCTGTCATAAGTTAAAGTCATCCAAACTGCGGTGGTTAATTTCATTGGACATAGTGACAAAAATTCTGTTTACTTAGCCACGGTGTCAGAAGGACCGGTAATGAGCCGCGGTAATGATAAGTATGGTAATGAAGTGAATTTAATTATGGAAATTGCGTGATGGGTTTTAGAACGGTTCCCGCTGGCTTTCTGTGTAGCTATTAGATTAGATAAAAATACGGTGTTAAAGTAATTAATCAAGGAATACATTATCTATGAAAACCGGTATTTTTCTCTTATTATGTTTGTAACCATCTAACCTTTCATTCATTTCGACTAGCATCGTTGCGCTTTCCAGTGCTGATTTATGTTAGACTTTTTGCAGTAGGTATAGATTTTGAAGTAAAAAAATACATGCCCATTACGTAATAATTGTATGAATCGTTTCTCGCATACAAAGTAAGTAGAAAAGCAGCTTGAATATTTATCTAGAATAGTTTATTTACTTCAGGTTAGGGTAACCGAGCGGTAATGTCAGAATGGGACACGTCCGTCGTAAAGCGAGTGAGAAACGAGTGGTCGGAGCAAATCGGACAAGTCATCAATTGCTTCGTGTTATTGATATTACGGCGGGGCTTTTTGGTGTGGCCACACTGCTGAAGTGCCCATGTTTTAAGTAAAAAAACTAGAAGGCTACTTGATAGAATATAATAAAACGTATTGTGGTCCGAAAAACAAATATCCATAAGGGTCTTTGCGAAAAGTAGGTAGTTTTGGCTAAAAATCTTGAACTAGAACTAAATAGCTTTTACCAAAACACCTTATGAAAACTTGTATTTCCTAAGGAAAATAAATAAGTATTTAATGTATTTATACAAAAAAGATGAATTTGGCTACCCTAACCCTGAAGAAGCAACAAAGTCAACCAAAAACAAAACTCAGTTAACCTCCAACCCGGCAAGTATAAAAACCTGTCAGAGAAACAACACCTGTATTACCATAACAAGACATGAAATTTGAATGTCCACAAATCGAATAACCCGACGGTGGCGTCCCGGAATTAAGTTATCCACTTTTTGCAAGAAAAGACGGACACGTTAACATATGAATATGACAAATTGTCCGGCGGCGGTCAGCCTGCGGACTATCCCGTGTCCGCCGGAGTTTTACGGCACCCTAGGGACGGCAGGGGGACCAACTTGAAAATTTTTCATTCCACTCGACTAGTGGAGGAAGAAAAACGGTCAGGTCACTCGTCAAAACTGTTACAATTTCTCAGAAACAATAATGGGATAAAAAACGTGCCCCGCCTCTGGCCAGTGAAAAAGCTATTATGGCCACTGTCAATGTTATTTATTTGGACGCTGCATGTCGAGAATTTTTATTCTATCATGGGATTTCAAGTTTTATTGCCGATGGCAACTGAAGTTGAATTGGGTACACCTGCGTTCTATTGGTTTAGGGAAAATTTGTGATTTCTGTGGTCACATTCAATTTGACAGGTTTATGTATTCATTTATCTTGCACTGCTTGCAATTTTGCCTAGATTATTTGGAAATGCCCGGAAAAATACTGCTTAGATCTTTTCTTCATTTTTCATTTGTAAGA
>JALPQI010008363.1:0-44797 GCA_025490895.1 Thaumatotibia leucotreta | reverse complement strand
GTCTCGCGTCTAGATGTCTAGCCGCGCGGTCTCGATGCTCGGAGGTTGTCATCTTCAGAACGTTTGTATTTGGCATTATTTTTATGAAACCGACGATGTCGTGTTTTATACTAAAACAGCATGCTCAAGGACTTCGGTTCTATGTCATACCTACTTTAATAATGTTGTTTCTGTTAGCGAACCGTTTTTATGTACAGACGTAAACGTAGCGTACCATAGACAGAACTTCCAATTTTACCATACAGAATGCTGAAATTAAAAAAGTTATTTTAGGTATGTTTGTAAATAAATTATATACGATTCCGGACTGTTGCTGGTCTTACGGTCGAAATTGAGTTCAGTTTAGTCTTAGATTTATGGAGAAGAGTATGCAGTGAAAAGTAAATTGACGTTCTTACAAATTCGCTATAGAGAACTTATTTATCGATGACATCTACTATTTATTATTATCATTATTATTCATTGATTTCTTATTATTATACAGGGTGTGCCCTACAACTAAAGCAAAAACTCTAACCAGTGAATCATTAGACCGTCTTCACATTAACTCCTTGTGTAACTTTATTTTGTATCGTTTGCTAATTCATAAAACAAAATCAAAATTGCTACCATTTGCAAGCGTATACAATTATACAAATTCCCATACAAATAGTTGACAATTTTGTAGAATTGTAAACTTGTAAATGGTAGCAATTTTGATTTTGTTTTATGAATTAGAAAAAGATACAAAATAAAGTTACACAAGGAGTTAATGTGAAGATGGTCTTGGTCCCGGTTCGAAGCGGGCAGGTGAAACCTTAATTTTGAAGTAATATGAATTTGAATTCTTCATTAAAAGTAACATTTATGGAAAATCACATTTTTTGTTTTTATGGAAATAGTTATTTATATCACTGGAAGGATAAACAAATAGGTACACGTAGACTATTATTTAAAAAAAAACACTGAGTTTTTTTCATCTTATCATACGGAAATCGCTGTTAAGATGCTTACAAATTTACCGTTAATTTTTCGCTTGTGGATGTGGGCCTATCTTGTGGTAAGTATAATAATTCTAGGTCACAAATGTGAAACAGTTTTAATATTTGCATGCTCTATTGTGAGTAGAGTATACTGTGCACTTTTTAAATGATAACAGCTATTCTATACTGTATTCTTGCAAATAAACAATTTTGATTTGATTTGAAGTCGGATATTATACTTCAAATCAAATTAGATCAGTACAGGGATAATCCCCCGCCAATTAAATCGTCAGTTGCTTTCCGAGCTTCCGCTTTCCGTATATGTATACACTACAATAATATACAATCGGATACCTACATATAAATGTAGCAATTGCGTATAGCACATCAGAGTGCATTGTTGCTAGCGTATGGAAGTAGGTCAGTATTTCCAGAGCGTTGTTTAAATCGTGTGAAAATCCCGCGTATGTCCCGTCCCGTTCATTGCGATCGGCTTCGTACCCTGCTTGTCGCATAATGTACGTTGTCAATGCAGAGAAAAACCCCTTGTTCCCCGTCCATTACTAAGTTGGTTAAGGTTTTCCCGTTGGACTACAGTATGGGGTTCTTCAAAAGAGGAGTGTACAAGTTCTTATTGGGTCGGCAACGCGCATGTGACACCCCTGGGGTTGCAAGCGCCCATAGGCTACGGTGACTGCTTTCCATCAGGCGGGCCGTGTGCTTGTTTGCCACCGACGTGGTATAAAAAAAAAAAAAAAAAGTTACATAATAACCAGCAGTGGGAGAGGACTAGTTATTCCTAATCCAAAACCGAGTATTGTAGTAGGAATTTTCTTTCCGTGAACAAAACCAACGCCATGTGCCGTTAATGTAATAGGAATGAACATTCCTAATACAGTACCCGTATTGGAATAGGAATTTGATTGCTAGGTATGTACCCAACGTCAAAATGATGAACAAGCATATCAAAAACTTAGCAATCTCATTACAAAACCAACTTTTAGGGAGGAAATATCTAGATTTTGTTTACTCCTTTAGATTTCTGTATAAAATATACACGAACAAAGACTTGCAATCAATTTCTTCAATCTACATTACATTACCCGGTATTAATTCGATTATTATATTTTCTTTTTTTTTTAACAATACCAACGCCATGTGCCGATAATATAATAGGAATGAACATTCCTAATACAGTACCCTTATTGGAGTAGGAATTTGATTGCCTAGCACATACCCAACGTCAAAATGATGAACAAGCGTATCAAAAACTTAGCAATCTCATTACAAAACCAACTTTTAGGGAGGAAATATCTAGATTTTGTTTACTCCTTTAGATTTCTGTATAAAATATACACGAACAAAGACTTACAATCAGTTTCTTGAATCTACATTACATTAATATGTAATTTGATATTATAGTATTTACTTTTCTACAAATGAAGGGTCCTCGGAAAGAACATGTCTAGTCAATTCAAATTACAGAAGGAAAAACCACCTTACTTTTAACAGAATAAGGTGTGAATTTGCCATGATTTTTTTAAGCACTGGACATGTTTTTTTCGTGGACCCTTCAAATGTAGATATATTTTTACGTTAATACAAATCAATATCAATAATTTTAATTAAAAATGTATGTGATGTGTGAACTCCAGGTTTAACGTTTTAAGCTGGTGATTAGGCCAAGATGTTCTGAAAGGGCCTGATTATGAAATAAGTCCTGTGAGAAATAATGAAAAATTTTAGGTTATTTTTTTTCGTTGTCTACTTGCGCACGGTATAGGTACAGATGCTTCTGACGATTATGTAACCTAACCTGATACAAATAGTAGTTTTTCATTTTGGCCATGCTCGACCATAACCAGCGATTTTACATATTATGCAGGTATGTAGCTGTAGCGCGTACTTACGTCATATTTATCATAATTTATTATCAACCTTACTGTCCTTTGTAAGTATATGTTTAAATACTACGAGTAATGTAACGATTAGCTGTATAAACAGAAGGCCTATCAATAGTTATTTGTTTTACTAGGGAGCAAAGTGATTGTTTAACTCTCGTGCAAATATTGAAACCCGAGCAAGCGAAAGATTCCATAATTTGAACCACGAGCGCAGCGAGTGGTTCATAAAATGGAATCTTGAGCGATGTGAGGGTTTTAAGGCACGAGAGTTGAACAAGCTTTGCTGCCGAGTGAAACACAACATTTTTCACCACACTAAAGCGAGGAAACATGCGAAATAAAACTCAAACATAACAAATTAAAAGGTTATTTGCAAGTCCTCAACTACCAAAACATAAACAAATCAACAAATAATAAAACAATAACCTCAAATATTTATCTTGGCATGGCAATGCTTAAGAGTGAAAGAAAATAAAACACGACCGAACTCGTTTAAATTTTAAAAGAAAAAATATTCGGATGCGTTCTGAAATTTGCATAGTGTCAACACTTTCATTTTCCTATTGTTTTTATTTGTCGTATTTTTAGAACTTTTAATTAAAAGCCTTTTACAACGAAATGTGGTATTTAATTTGGATTTTAGCATATTGAACATAATATTATGAAAGGTTCATGTGTATCTGTTTGAAACTATTGAGTTTTCGAACGTACTGTCTAGTTCAAACGTCAAAAAGCTTATTTATTGCACTCTCAGGCCGTATAAGTTATTGCTTTAGTCTATCCAGAAGATTAAAAAAAAATTACTTTAACCTCTAGAGATTAAAACACAGTTTTGCGCTCTGAAATTGAAGGACAAACAGCGTGTTTACGAGCAGTGTGGTGAAAATGAATTTATTCAAGTTCAAGACTTACACTTTTGCAGCTAATAGCAAAATTAGGTAGGTATGTTGGTCGACCACAAGTCTACCAGTAAACGACGCTATCACTTATGTGTAGGTATCTAACTACAAACGTCGAAATGCGGGTTCTGCTAATATGCTTGCTGACGGTACTAACATAACTGTGGAGATATCCTGCATTATTCCACACGCGGTTAATTAATATATTAGTTAGTCACACAATGCAAGATAATAGCTCGATTATTGATGCGTGATGAAATGAAATACCTAACTGCCTCGCTGCCTCGCATGATATCTACTTGATAGCGAAGTAGGCGGAGTAATACAGAATACAGTACACGTTGATTTTTTTGTTTGATATTAAATTATAAACGTTTCCAATAGGAAATATTTGTCAGCCAATGGATTATTAAAACTTAGATTGGCCGAGATTTTGCGTAGATTTCAATTAAATTTACCCCGAGTAACTCTGGAATTTTCCGGGATAATAACTATTCTATACATTGTCGGGTCTTTCCACACCTTTCTTTGATCTTATTATAACTGTAACATGTAAAAATAATAATCCCCAAAATAAAAAGACCCTGAAATTAACTGTCGAGCTGTCTTTACATAATTAGTTTTTATTGTCTTCATAAGCATAATAAAATTAATAAATATGTGCCGAATAACCCTCACAACTTCCGAAATCAGTTAAGAAACTTAAAAATGCTAGGATTTGTTGTTATAAGTCAGTTTCTTGCATTCCTTTGATGTTCATATCTGATCATTAAGAAAATATTTAGTAACGATTTCAATTATAGCATCATAGCATTCATTTCACAGCACGGCGGGCCGCAGGCGGCACGCGAATTCAATTATCGACATACGCATCCATTAATTTATCGAGCACTCTAACGATTGTATTTATTGGTTGCCCGGGAGCCACAAACGAATCATCGTTCAATGAGGGTTTTCGATAAATTTTCTGTCACCAGGCGGCGCTTCGTACGCACCTGGTCTCGACAGCTGTCAGATTCATACTATTCATAGGCACCTGGGCCTAAAATATTGAAATTTTATTTTATTTGGAAGAGAATTGATTTTGTAATGGATTACGACTAATACATGGTCGTCGAACTGAAGATTGAACTCTAAAACAGGCGCTCAAAGTCACTGGTATTCAAAATAATTACTATAACTTTGTTAATTTCATGAGAATTGACTTGGAACTATTTTATTTATTTATTTTAGGTAACAATATGACTAAAGTAATGGTTTTCAGAATAAATAAACCTATAAATATGTTGAAAATTAAATGCGCGTATTTACTTTGACAGTTCGTTATACGGTCGGCTAAGTGCTGCCATCTCACCTCTCCATAGCGGCAGAAAAAGTATCAAAAACCCTCATTGTAACTCATCCGATTACCTTCAGTAATAAATGTCAATACCTATGTATACTTTAACTTAAAACGCGTATAATGGAAGCTGATTAACTATGATTAAATTCATCCGAAAATGGATTTTTGTTTGGAAGCTGTGGTATAAATTTAGATTTCCCCGGAACAACACGTGTTCGTCGCTGTTGTGCACGTTGAAATCGCGGTTTTATCGGTTATTCTCCAGGGAACAGCTGTCGGTCTATTTCCGAGACGAGGGGAGTATTATTCTTATATTGCTCGAACGCATTCGATGAAGACGCCTGTCACTTACAGCGTTAGACGGATAAATAGGTACCTACTCTATTATCCTTACACACTTAACAAGTTTGTGGGCGTAAATGCCTAGTAGAGTAAAAGAGTAAACGCTCCCAAACAATCCGACCGGCACTCAGTAGTTTTGCTCGTAAAGTAGATTAGGTACGTTACATTGCCTTGTCGATTTTGGCTGAATTGACCTAGGTACATATTATTATTACCTAGGTACTTTGTACGGTTAGAATAAATGCTCTATTCCATTATTAATTATAGTTTATAATTATAATACACCTAAGCCCTCATATAATAATATTGTATTTTTCGCATCCAGATCGGGAAGAGAAAACATGAACTGTTTAAATTCTCGACATGAACTCCACGAGTTCGACCCAATTGAACCCAGTGCGCCGTTTTACTATCCGCCTTCGCCGCCTCCATACAACCCTGAATATGTATACGGAGTTGTCGAATGCCAGTCCGCGAGTTTGAGCTCCGCGTATGAATGGGGTGTATGTTCGCAGTCATATGTTGAGGGCACATGTACCGAGGACGGAGGCGGGTGGGGGCGCGCGCGCCGCTCGCTCTACGAAGGCGTCAACTGCATGCCGGTGAGTGAGACGAATTGTGCTCCGCGTGCAGCACGCCGGCGGACTATGCCGCGTTTGTTACATTGTGTTTTTACTATTCCTAATTGTTTTTGTTGTTGAGCAACTTAATACATGTACATACATATGCTAGTTTGTGAAACTAATAAGACTGCAAAGTGTTTCCACACTTATAACACCCTGAAGCGGGATTTTTGATTTTATGTCTATGTGGCGCTTTATACCTTGAATCAAAGAGGGAAGTACGTCCGGAATGTTTCAGGCGCTCGTACTGCGATCTATTTCCGGGCGCGGGCGTCGGCCCTACTCGATTAAGCGCCGCTCATTTTGATCTAAAACATGCGCGAGCTCGGCCGCGGAGGGGTCGGTAGTGGCGGCCACCATAGCGGCTTTGCACAGTCGTTCCGCGAGTGACGGCAAGCACAGAGCTTCCAAGCTCCGCGCTTCGAGCGTGCAGAGTTGCAACAGTAGCCTTCGGGCTGACAGGGAAGACTCGCGGCGCGCATCAGGATGCAGCGAGCGGCCTCTGTCCACGGAATCGGAAGCCTCAGAGCGCGACTCTGCATCCGTTCAATCTAGCGAGGAGCCGCCCCCCGAACGAGAGTACGTAATAACTATGCGTGGACGATGCACTGACGTAGCATATGAACTGGAACGCGGCCAAACTCTAAAATAGAGTTACGCCGGTGACTCGTACAGAGAGCTTGTCGCGCAGTGGTCGCTTGCGCGGAGCCTCATGTCCGACCGCGAGTACTTGACGGAGCCCTTCGACGAGGACGAGGAGCGCGCGGCGGCGGGCTACGTGCACCCCGCCGTGCGCTCCTACATGTACTCGCCTATGGGTTAGTGCTCATCGTTCATGAGGCTCTCGGCGGCTCGCTCGGTTTTTACTGACCTCTATCTCGTGACAGGCGGTGATTCGGACAGCCCTGATGAGGCGACAGTGAAATGCACGGCGTGGCCGGACGGAGTGATACCCGCGCGCGCCGACTCCAGCGACACCGAGTCCACATCGTCGGCCGATGATGATTCCGATTTGCAAGATTTTGAAGTTCGAAGTGCGGAAGCCGATTACCGAACGCTAACTCCTAGCAAACGGCTAGACAACTCAACGCGGCGAGACGATAACTTCAGATGGATGCCTCCAGAAAATATGTCGGATGCTGTCGAGCCGACTTCGATGGAATCGCGAACGGAAGAGCAGGCGTCGGGTAGCTTAGATAGGCGACGGCGAGCTCCCGCCGACCGCAATGATCGGGATCGTAAAACTAGGTCGTCCATGTCTACCAAGCCGCCCCAGCACCCTTCAAGCGTTCGGGCATCGCCTCGTCCGCGGCGCTCGCGTGTTGAGGAGACGCCGCCCGATCTCCAAAGGCGATGGAACTCTTACGAGCACTTTCGCTGGGGCCCTAGTCCTGACGGCGGGCCCGGGGGATGGTGGCCCCCCATGTGCTGGTGCCATGGACCGCCCGCTCCGCCGCCCTGCTGCATGCACGATCGCTCTTGGCCCTCACACCCTTCGCTGCCCCCAGTATCCTCAAGACCTTATAAGGTACCAATAATTTATGTGCTTACACGTGAGTCAAGATGTACCTATAGCTGATGATATTTGCATCGTCGTTGATCGTGGTATATACATTATCTCTGACCGACTTTAAAAGTAGGTAATGAGTTTCACGCTTCATTTGTCTACTGACATGACAGTCATGACACTGAAAGTTAATACAGTTAGTCTGTAATATTCTGATTGTTGTGCAACAATGTTAACGTGAATATAAATAATAATAAGTTTTATGTTAGTCTTACATGTTTGGAAAAGGCTAACTATAATCGCATGCTTTTACTGTTATAAAAACATCGACGGGAGGATTTTTTGTACTTATTATAAAATTAAAATAAAGTATCACTATAAATAGAAATTTATTGTAAATATTAGATAATATAAAAATATATATTGGGAGGGCTTATTTATCAACACCCGGAATAAAAGTAGCCGTTTATTGAAATCATCTCTAATTATTTTCTCAAGTCAAGCTGTTTCTGAAAACAAAGCGTAGAGCATTGTATGTATCTACTGGATACTGATAAACGCGGCGCGGATTTAGAAATTAGTCCTAAAACAAAACAATGTTTATTAAATCTGATCGGTAAATTGTAGTAATTCACTATCGTCAGTATAGTTTGTACAGGCTCTAAATACGAGTACGTTGCCTGCTCTAAATATGAGTAGATTCTTGTTACTCGGACATGTCCTTAAAATGTGTCAACATAAAGAGTTCGCAGCAAGCTCGATATTATGACCAAAATAGAGCATTGAAGTTAATATCTACTTTCACCCTCGATAATGCTATGTAATTTCACAATTAAAATCATTATTCGAAATAGATTATGTGAAATTACTTCGCGCCACTTTATTTTCAGCGCCCTATCTGAATATGTGAAACAACAACATTCAGTGACCATTTTCGCAAATCCCAGCGCGGAGTTGAGAACGTTGTTTTTTAGGGTTCCCCGTACCCAAAATGGCAAAAACGGAACCCTTATAGTTTCGCCATGTCCGTCTGTCCGCAGCATAGCTCAGTAGCCGTTAATACTAGAAATAAAAAAAATCATCCCCTTTTTTATCGAGGTACCCAAAAAAAAATTTTTTTTTGTTCGTCTTTATTGTACCACTTTGATGGCATGATTAATATGTATACCTGTACCAAATTACAGATTTCTGGTATTAACGGCCACTCACCACTGAGCTATGCTGCGGACAGACGGACATGGCGAAACTATAAGGGTTCCGTTTTTGCCATTTTGGGTACGGAACCCTAAAAAATTTAAACAAATGGTTGACTTTCCATAGCATTTGACGTCTTTGACACATATAGTGAAACACATTTGCAGATAGATATATTTTTAAATATTTGTGTTAATACTAATAAATACCTATAAATAATTTTTACTAAAAATGTATGTCAACTCAAGGTTTTAAGTTGGTGATAAAACCAAGATTGTGTTCTAAAAGTGCGTGATTATGAATTAATGCAAGTTATTCGGTTTTTTTACATTTTGTTTTCTACTGACGAAAAAGTATAGTTCATTCGATTATCTTGCGTGTGTATAAAAACATTGTCTATTAATTTTCATTCGTTGCAGAATGACGCCGAAGACCGCGTGCGGCGCCTCGAGGCGGATAAGGAGAGCCTACACCTGCAAGTGCAGGTCTTGTCAGAACAAGTGTCAGCTCAGAGCGACAAGATGGCCGACCTAGAGCGGGCATTGCTGGACGCCAGGCAACGGCTGGACGACGCCGAACAGAGACTGCAGAAGGTACGTCTATTTATTGTTAAACCGACTAGAAGCGTACGTTTATAAGTGCAGGTGTTGTCAAGATAAGTGAGATAGACAAGATAGCCGACCTAGAGCGGGCATTGCTGGACGCCAGGCAACGGCTGGACGACGCCGAACAGAGACTGCAAAAGGTACGTCTATTTATTGTTAAACCGACTAGAAGCGTACGTTTATAAGTGCAGGTGTTGTCAAGATAAGTGAGATAGACAAGATAGCCCGCTTAGAGCGGGCACTGCTGGACGCCAGGCAACGGCTGGACGACGCCGAACAGAGACTGCAAAAGGTACGTCTATTTATTGTAAACCGACTAGAAGCGTACGTTTATAAGTGCAGGTGTTGTCAAGATAAGTGAGATAGACAAGATAGCCCGCTTAGAGCGGGCACTGCTAGACGCCAGAAAATGGCTACACCACGCCGAACAAAGGCTGCAAAAGGTACGTCTATTTATTGTTAAACCGACTAGAAGCGTACGTTTGTAAGTGCAGGTGTTGTCAAGATAAGTAAGATAGACAAGATAGCCGGCTTAGACCGGGCACTGCTGGACGCCAGGCAACGGCTGGACGACGCCGAACAGAGACTGCAAAAGGTACGTCTATTTATTGTAAACCGACTAGAAGCGTACGTTTATAAGTGCAAGTGTTGTCAAGATAAGTGAGATAGACAAGATAGCCGGCTTAGACCGGGCACTGCTGGACGCCAGAAAACGGCTATACCACGCCGAACAAAGGCTGCAAAAGGTACGTACTACCTATGTGTATTTAGTGTTAAACCCAAACCCACTAGAAATATAGGTACGCTTATAAGTGCAGTTGTGTGTTGTCATTGTTGTCAGGACAAGTTTTGTTGTTGTTGACGAACACTCAGTCGTAAATAAAATTTAGAAGTATCTTTTATTAATTATAATTTGTAATTATGTGCAAACTTATTAATATAAACTCTAGATAACAAAGTATATCATTGATCATCGCCATAGAGATCCGTTCATATTCCCTACGTTATACAATAATATTCGAAGCACCACGTGTAAAATTGGATTTAACACCGTAAAAGCTTTCTAAATATATCGTATTTTCTGTTAACAGCTAGTTTACTGAACAGTACGTAAGTATTTCTTGATGCTTGAAATTGTTCGCCACGCCGGAGCGAACTGAACTCCCACGATAGACTTGCTCTCTCGCAAGTTGCAAGTTTGCATTCTAGTTTGTTCGGACGCAAACCGAAGTAAGAGCCAATGAGATGTTAATGATAATCTGGTTATTAGGTACGTAGTCGGATAATTTAGAATTACAGTGATAAATCAGTATAATGCACTTGTGAAATTACGTCTACCTACAAGTTCTAATTCAGCCTTTCAAGTCAATTAAACCACAATGGGTATATTGGGTATTTATCGAATACAAATGCAAGGAATAATGCTTTGCGATGAATAATTATAGTTGTACGTTCTATAACAATGATTTGCTCTACCTACAAAGGGCTTGTGCATAAATCACGCGAGGTCCTATAGGGGGGGAGGGGGTCCAAGAAAACGAAAAAAGGAGGGGATCACGAAAGATCACGGTAGGGGAGGGGGGGGGGGTACACGGAGACCTCACGTGTATTTTTTTACGATGAACAAACTAAGAAATATTGTCAATTTCTGCTAGCGATCGTGAAAAGTTGAATGAAAAAAATACACGTGAGACTGCTAGGGGGGGGGGGGGGGGGTCTAGCTAAGAAACTCACCAAACATCACCATGGGGGAGGGGGGGGGGTCAAAAAGTAGCCAAAAAAACATCACATGATTTATGCATGAGCCCAAATATTAAATAGTTGATACGTACATAAAATATGTCAAACTCAATTTACCTCACATAGCGTAAGATAAAAAGTTTATCTATTCTTCAAAACTTTATATTTTGCGATGTGAGAATTTGCTTTAAAATTGAAATGCCTGTCGAATGTTTACATCCTACGCGTAAGCATTTCAAAATTTTAACTAAGTAGGTAGGTACGGGGAACATACCCATACTACGTGACCTGTTTAAGGGGGGAGGGGGTCCGTCAAAGTACCACTCTTTGTCACCAGGGGGAGGGGGGTCTGGTATCTTGTCACGTGACTTTTGGAAAACTCGAGCTGATGAAGCTTTAATAACAAAATTAAATTTACAGGCAGAGACACTCCTTTTTAACCGCCCTTGATGCATTAATAAATGTACTAAAATACATCTAACATTTTTAAAACCAAAAGTACAATTCTACAATTTAAATTTACTATTTAACCTACGCCTGCACACTCGTAGTAGTAAAAAATACTACGTGAAAACTAGGAGGGGGGGGGGGGTCTTGGCATATACTACGCTATGTTCCCTAGGTACAGTCAAGTGCAAAAATAAGTATCGAAAGAATCCGTCCATAAATATGTTACGACGTTCTTATTACACAGAATTAGAGTGCACTGGGACATATTTTTGAACGTTTTTGTATACCCCTTATTTTGTCTTCGACTGTACTGTCGCTTTTTCCACTTCACATTTACAACACAGGTATTTTCGAAAACGTCAAACAACACAACTGCTTCTACTCTCCACATTCCTACGCGAAAGGAGGAAAGGATTATTACGGTAAACTCTTTAACATTCAGCACGGCCTAGATCCCGGTGCTATTGAATAATCATGACAGCGTGGGCTGCCTGCCTAGCACGAGTGCACGAGACACCTTACTACATCGCGAATTCTGATTAACCACCGCTTAGTTGACTGTTTCATAATATATTTATTCAAATTCTTGAGGAACAAGATGCGATGCGACCTCGGTGTCTGTTAATATAAATGCGCTCTTACGTTTTGCCAGTTACCATACAGTAATTATTATACTTATAATTAAAAGAATGGCATCAAATGTAGATACAATAACTATTTGTGTGCCATCTGTCATAGATGTCCGTATTATTATTTTTTTAAGTTTTATAGGGCGAAAGAAAAGTCGAAAGATGATTTACTTTTTCTACGCGTGAATTAAAAAATATCATAAATCGTGTTTATTATTATGGTTAGGGCGACTTTGGCCTTAAAAATATTATAGAAAAACGAAATAGTATAAATCCAGTCCCTCCTTTCGTAATCATACCTAAAAGTTGCGTTACTCATATATTTTTAAACAGAAAATTCCATTTCATTACAAATTTTGCGACGCACGTGCGTGTACATTGTACAGTCGACGTCAAAGATATCATTACGGTTTAAGCGCCAAAAATATATTTACACGACCTTAATGTTAAGGCAATAAAGTTGTGTAAATATATTTTTGGCACCTAAACCGTAACGATATTTTTGACGTCGACTTTACATGCCTTATACATACATGTATTCCATTTGTATGTACGCATGTCTAGTTCTTGACTGTCCAATGTGCCGTTCAACTGCTCATAACAATTATGTTTAATCGAAGAGCGGAATACTCTGGTTAGCTCAGTATGACAGGCGCGGATCCAGGACTTCGTTGAGGGGGGGGCACTGCCCTATGATATGACAGTAGTTTATGCTTGAAACAGCACCTAGGCATACCAGAGTCCAGTGTCAAGGGGGGGGGCAAGTGCCCCTATTGCCCCCCCCCCCCCCCCTGGATCCGCGCCTGGTATGACTATACCTAACAGAACCGAGCTAAATTCTATTGTCATTGACTTCACCTTACATATCGGTACATTAGTTATCGTACCGTTGCATGTATATATGAGTAAGGAATAACAGATTGATATGTGTTACATACCCCTATCGAAAATTGTTAAAAATCCAGAGATGAGCGAATTAGCGACACGGAGTTTCCATTGCTTTTCTTAGTGTTCTTGCTTCTTGCACTTTGCTCGTACTCTCCCTAAGTTTGCACACAGATACTTGACATTATGCGTTATTTTCTAGTAAAAACGACATTATCTGTACGTTTGGCGTGCGTGTTGGATGCAAAACAGACGACGCCGGCGAGGAGAATGCTGGGACCGAATTCTTTTATCACCCATTTCACTGTTATTGCGTTTGTTGTGATACGCTTTCAGTCTTCTGCTGAAACAAGATTATGGTTTCGTGTCACGCTAGTTTTTTAGAAAGATGCTGGTTAGAATAGGTATGTAAACAAAAAAGTTTTTAATTAATATCGAAGATATGTAAGAATTATTATTCATTTTAAAATTTCCATCAGCTTACACTAAAAATAAACTATGATAATATTGATAATGATAGGTAATATAAAAATAGTTGTACACAGTATAACTTACACAAAATAGGGAGTTGCGGAGATCCGAGGGAGAGGCCTTTGCCCAGCACTGGGACACCCTGATAGGCTAAGAAAAAAAAAACGAAAATAGACGTGAAGCAAAAGTCCAATACATAGTACTACTTATTATTTCCTGGACCCACCTTTGAAATGAGTGTACAAAAAAGATGTCAACCTGACCAGAGGGGAGTATTCACAATTTCCCTAACATGTATTATGCCTAGATACGTACTCTCCACGGTCTCAAAGCACAAACAAAGTGGCTCATACAGCTTGCAATTTAATTTAACCCAGCCGCGTTACAGCGTGGTCAGCCTATGCGGTACCTGTCTGCAGAACTGGGTCAAACTGCCATTGAAACTTAAGGGAAAAAAATAATTCATTTTCTCTAAGCGGCTGTTGAAAGTGCTAATTAAAGTTTGCAATAAATCGTACAACTCAGAGACTCATGTTGTATTGCAGTTGTATAGAGCGGCTGTTGAAAGTGCTAATTAAAGTTTGCAATAAATCGTACAACTCAGAGACTCATGTTGTATTGCAGTTGTATAGAGTAGTACCTACGACAAATACATGAGATCCGAAACAGGACTCAACTTATTATCTTAGTTTAAGATTCACTCTAGGTTATCAATAATAAGGATTAGGTAAAAAACTTGAACTGAACTTCTTGGAATATGCCTAAAAAAATCTAAAAATGTGGTTGGACTTGGTGCGTATCGAGGAATATAAAGATGAACCAATTTCAAGTAGGTATTTAAATCTCTTTAATTCGTTTGCACTATCCATAATCAATTATTTGGCTCAGTTAAATTTATTTTGCCCCTGTGATTAGATCGGATCCCATATGATCACGTTTTCAGACTAGACAAGACAATGGTGCAGAATATTTTAGACTATCAGACCGACTATTTATGTAAATATTCGACTTATCGGGTTCCTACTTCCAACTCAAATCATTTATTTTCATATAACTCCCCCTCGAAATGTTTCTCTGTTTAGATTGATCGATTGATACTATGTTAGCCGATCGTTTTCTTGTCCAAAATAATGTTGAGTCATACACAGGCCTGGAAACTAATGAAATCGGCAGCCTCTACCAAATAATTATACGTTCACCTGCCCACACGTATGGGCGGCGTATCTTGAATGCCGATGAACTAAAGAAGCCGTTAGAAACAAACTTAACGTCATACTGGTTTATTATTATAGTTATAGCCTCGTAAAATAAAACTAGGTAGTTACCTTATGTCTATTGGCTATATCTGAATGTTAAATGAAGATTAAATATTAACTCAATATTTAGATTTGCTGTCAGAAAGGCGTCTCAACACACAGATTCTGTCAAACATTTTTAATTCACGAATATTAATGTAATCATCATTTTTAAATCGTACCTATGGTTGTTTGTTAAATTAACCTTGTCTTCTTCAAATGATTCTCATATTTTTTAATACAAAATTTCAGACAGGTTTGACAGGAACGAGTTCGCCGGCGCCGGTTCCCGCACAATCTAAACCACTAATTGGAGTTCGAAGCCAAAGAATCTACGAAAATATTGCCACAACAATGAAACGTTCTTGCAATAGTAAATCCTTATTTTCTGAAACAGACGTTGAGATATGTTATTTATTTGGTAATTTTAATTCTTTAATTTAAAGAAACAATATTATTTACTTATTTTCACGTAAATATGAGATATTTTAATAAAAACTTAATTATCCGCAATTATTAGTAACAAAGTTGGCATTGCGCTGGTATCACCTCAGGTGTTAATAACATTTGGTACAGCAATATAACTACAAACCAAATTAGAAAATTGCAGAATAATATATTGTAGCGTGCTTTATGTTCACATTTCGTATTCGAAAAATTCCTTTGACCTACAAATTTCTTTGGCAGTGCTATAGTTCTCCATTTAAATTATCATACAGATCTAACGTTTTGATTTCTTCCGTAGATACGTTGTTAACAAAGTGACCCACTTGGTTCAGCCATGTTTAGGATTTTATGGGAGTGTATTCTATTTTTACCCAGGACTCAGGAGGATAAGTAATGAAGAAGACAAATAAAATAAAAAATGCTTTCATTTTACATTTCCAAATTTCTTTCCCATAATTTTAACCCGTAATAAGGCAGGGGGCTTAGTAATTTAACCATACCTACTGTCTTAATAAATATGGTACGCTGTCGTTTGTGTTCACTGGTAATTCAACTTCTTTTTAAAATAGGCTGTGAAACGTTGGCTCTTATCATTTTAAGTTCTTTACAAGAAAATTTTGTCATTTCTATGTTAGTTAAGAGAAAAGAAAAGTTTTTAGGTATTTACGTGTTTTTAAGAAAATCCTAATTGTGACAGCCATATTAAACAAAATGGCGTACAAACATTACGGAGGTATATAATGTTTTTATTAGGAATTATTTTAAATTAATTAATTAAATAACAAAAAGGTTGTGGAAACCTGAAAACTTTATTTGACAATGACATAAGAGACTTTGACAGATTTGACAATAACGCATCTGTCGTAGTTTCGTTGGCCTCGAACTCCAATTACTGGTATAATTGTAGTAGATAATTTCAAGTTTCTCATATTTATCCTTCGTTTTAAATGTATATTTTAAATTAATATGAATTTGTATGATAATGAATAATGCCAAAATAACTGTGCAAAAATGCCAATATAACGATATTCGTGTATCCATATAATAAAACAACTCCTACAAATTCATACACGCAGAATAAGGAATGGGCAATGAAAACAAACAATCTATTTCTATAATCCATTTACGCCTCCCGTCCATACATCGCGTTAACCATGCCAGATGCGCTTTTTATTAAACAGTCGAGATAGCGTGGAAGAATAAAATAAAACCCGCTTTAAAATGTGATTGATAAAGTTCCTGTTTAAGTAGGCCGATGTGTTTACGTATCCCAGTGTAGGTGGTAGTGGCCTTTGGTTTTGGCGAATGCGTTATTTAAAACGCCGTCAGTACAGTTTGTTACTTGGTTGTTTACATAGTAGTTAGTTACCGATACTTAGCTACTTCGGGAATTTGGGCGTTTTCAACCATCTACAATTTTTTTATGAAGGGTATTTTTCAATTCGACTTCATTTGAATCATTAATAGTAAAAAATATAATTTTTAAGCATCTATTAGTAAGTATGTATGTATGTATTCAAAATTGTCGTCATGTCGGAAGAACTTGCAGATTGGCAATGCAATGCCGCCCCTAATGGCACAATCGTTTATCATAAAATGTCTGTTAGCGTTAGCGGTTGGTAAACGGCACGAACTTTATCGAGGGTGCACAGCAGCGTAATAGATCGAATTGTCACTTACCTACCCCTAGAATATGCCACCTATTGGCGCGATTATTTCGCAGTGCAAAGTAGTTCTAGAAAATTCATTATTAGTTAATTCTAGCAGTACTGCTGTACATAGAGTGTAGATAATAGGTACTGCTCCTTTATCTAGGCACCCTTTGAATATTAGATTCGAAACAATTAACGATGTATTATTCATATCCATCTTCCATGCAGATTTAATGCTAATGTATTCTTATTGACCTGATTTAAACAATTTCGTTAGCAATTCGTAATATTCAGATGGCCCAAACGATATAAAATGCAATTAATGCCCCAAAAAGGCTTTTAAAGCTGCTTGCGATGGCTAAAAGGTTTAATGGGAGTGTTCCGTTTCTGGATTTCGAAAGAGCAAATTGTTGAAAATTTAACTCTATCAGTTTACCATTTCAGGGTGCTTAGAGATGTAGGCACGAGTAAATACGTCGCAGAATCATAAGGACTCTTAAACGTCTCCAAAGCTGTTAGAAATGTGGAACATTAAGTAAAATCTGCCAGTTAATATTAGTACGATGTTGTATGACCGATTATTAATCGAAAGCGAGAGTTGTGCATCTCCGTCTAAAAAATGACATTTTCACGCAACTCGCGTACAATTTTTTGTTATTAACTGATCATGTGTAATTAAATTATAACTGCCTGCTTATTCGGACCATTGCTTCAGAATCGTCTAATTACCTCCTTTGAACCACTCGCAACACCGATGACTTAATGGGGTATCGGCGAGTGAAACTTTTTGGAAATCTTAGCGTAGGAGGGTGGATTTCAAAACTCGGAAAAAAGTTGCGTTTCGGTGTTTAAAAAAATATATTTTAGGTTTTTTACTTTGATTTTTATTCTTTTCGTTATTCAGTAGTTTTATCTTTAAGGCCCTTTGATCAAAATAATCGAAATCTAAATAGTTTCATTTTAATAAAATGTTTTATATGTCAAAAGTCATCACCATCTAACAAAAAAATCTGAACCCCCATATTTGTACTGAAAATTATCGCAAATCAAACGTACGATTGCGAATTTTACTTCAGTAATCGCTTTTAAATATTGTTGTTAAACGTTCAAAAAAATATGATAAAAATCCTTCATCGCGTAAGTACTATTAAAAATATTTAAAAGTTTAACACCAAAAATTCATCAACACCGTAAGCGCACTGTCAAAGTTGAGGTAGTTTTGTACTCGTGCGTCTAAATATACCGGGTGTACCCACGCCCGCCTCCTCAATTCAGGTGAAACAACGGAACCGAGTACACGTTTGTCTTTGCGGGCTCAAACCAAAAAAAATCATAAAAATGTGACTGCAATACGTGATTAACACGCTGTGGCGTCATAACCATCCACGAGTGATTTACAGTAAGTAATTGAATAATATTTAAACTAATTACTTGGGAATACGTAACCTTAAAGGAACTTACTAGTGAGGAGTTGACGTTGCTTTAAGTATTAGTGTTCTAAAATAATCTAGGATTTTGTGTGAAATCGTCAACACCGAGCGTGTCATTACCGGTACTGAAGCAATGGATGGTTATGATCCTGTATGTATGGAGTTGACAATTTTTGTAAATTGGTCCATAATTTTTGGTTTTTCTTGTAGTAGCAAGTGCCATTAAATGTTCAGCGGTAGAGAAAAGTCTGAGAAGGGAAGGAGTCAACAAGACAATAGCGCTATAGATAGGGAAATTGCTCAAGTGTAGATCTATAAAGGCGACACTGGGTGGAATATAAAAAGTCAATTAGTCCTAAAAGAGGTTTCCCACAGGGTGGACTTGTACTCATTAGTGAAGAAAATAAGGGGGGCCTATATATGCAAGCTTACTCCGATGACGGAGTGCTATATAGTCGAACGTGGACCGGTACTAAGCACCATAAGGGACATAATGGCCAGTAGTATCCAAAAAGTGCTGGAATGGTGCAGAGAGAGAGACTGGATTTAAATCCATCAAAAACGAAGCTCGTGTTATTCACTAACAAAAGGAAGATAGAAGAGATGAGGCCCATAAAGGTACATGACAAGGAGCTGGAGTTGGTAAACGAGCAAAAGTATCTGGGGGTGACTCTGGGTAGCACGCTCAGGTACAAAACTCATGTAAAAGAACAAACGGCGAAAGCCATAAGAACACTGTATCTATACAAAAGAGGGGTGTGAAGGAAATGGGGGTTAAAGTCGAGGATATTGGAATGGATCTCCAAGGCGATTATACTTCCCGAGTACTATATGGAGCGGTGGTCTGGTGGCACAGAGCACATATTAAGAAATATCAGAGGTACCTAGCAAAGGTGCAGAGGCAACCCGACACACGTCTTAGAGGTAATACTAGGTATAAAGGCGCTACATATAGAAGCGGAAAAGAGGGCCATGGAACAGTGGTACCGAATGAAGGCATACAAGGAATGGAGAGGAAGTTGCGTACACAAGCGACACGAACTAATACAAGATAGGGTACTGTCTAAAATGGAAATGATGGTAACTCACAATGACCTCATAAAGAGGAAGAAGATATCCGATAAGAAATATAGAGTACATATTGGGGAGAGGGACAACTGGAAGGTAAATGTCGCACATCCGACGTTTATATGCTTCACTGACGGTTCGATAAGAAGCTCCACAGGTCTAGCTGGAGCAGGCATACCTACTATATAGTTATCCCGAAATTGGGGGAAAAGGTATCTGTCCCACTTGGTAGGTATACGAGTGTGTTTCAGGCAGGAGTTTGTGCCATACTACGGTGCGTAAGGCTCATAAAGGAGCAAGTGCAGCAGACGAGGGCCGTGGTCATATACACGGATAGTCAGGCAGCAGTGAAGACGCTAGCGACAAAATCTTCTTTGGTACAGGAATGTAAGGAGACAGGAACTAAACTCGCTTGGAAGTTTGGAATAAACTACAAACAATCAAAGGCGCTTTGAAAATACATTGTTGATTTGACTGAAAATTGTTGATTTAATACCCTTATAAATCTTATGATATAGTAAATCGTCATTACCATACACATAGTATCATCGCCATCCATTAAAAAATCATAACCATGGCATGGTCGTCATCACCATCTCGTGTAAAATATTTTTGATGCCTATAATTTCGAAATTATGCATCAAATTAGTGTGGAATCATAACAAGATGCTCTAATAAATATAACTTAACAATTCTAGATACATATTTATGCATTTAATTAATAAAAGAAAAAAAAAATATTTTTGTATGGTGAAAATTTTCTTGATGAAATCCACCCAGGAGCTATTAGAATTTGGATGTTGATGATGAGTTTGACTGAAAATAATTACAACTTTTATTTATATATAACCAAACTGATTATTCATTTATTTACCATTTCAATTTATTGCGATTTCAAAACACGGAATTTGAAATATATGTAGATATACAATTAGTTGACTTTCAATTCAAAATACTTTTTATTATTTATCCATTAAAGGTGTGATAACACACTTATCGTGTTATCCACATATCTATGCCTGTCTATGCATTTCGGATACGTAAGGTTTCCTGTAAGCATCATTATATTTGAAGAGCACAGACACGACTGCTGAACAAGCAATTATACTGCTCTCTGTAACGTGTATAGAATTCGTGCACTAGTTCCTAGTATTTGAAAGTAGGTAATAGGTATGTTATAAATGTGTTGAGTTGGAATAGTACCATATCTAGTTATAAAATAACAAATTTTCCTATTATGTCAACTGATATAATATATAATGAAATATTTTACCTGGCCTTGGTGACAAACCAAAGTCTTAAGTTGTAGGACGTAGAGTAGAGTATGCAGCGTGTAGTTACTGACTCCTTAATGAGCGTTCTCACTTTATGTGAATCGGCGATAGATCTGGTTATTTCAGGCCAATACAGAATCGGCAGGGAATGGAACCTCTTGTAAAATATCGAGCAGTTAGGAATATCTTTATGCAAATTTATAGTTTGTACATTTCAAAATTCGGAACGCAGGCTTCTTCAGATAGGTACACAGATGATCAGCAACAGGTCATATCCTACGTCATTTCCTACAAAACAATTAGGGAATTAATAATGCATTATTTAATGAAGTGAAAATATATATTTATTTATTTAATATAAGGGACACTTACAGTATTTGATGACTGTTATGTCCAATATGTCTTAGAATTGAGATCGTAGTTCATAAAAAAAAAGAAATAAGTAGTATTACAGAAAAATAACTATCACCATTTATTTATTAACTGACTTCAAAAAAGGAGGAGGTTCTCAATTCGACTGAATTTTTTTTTGTTGTATGTATGTTACCCGATATCTCCGAGAATTGTGAACCGATTTTAAAATTTATTTTTGTGATCGAACGTGTATTATCCCGAGATGGTCCCGTTGGCACCAAGTTGGGGTCTGACGATGGGATCTTGGAGAAATCGAGGGATCTCTTCAAATGTTATAGGTACATGTATGGCGCTTTTGGTAATTTTCATTCGTTTACAAGGATTTGCATTCAGAAAGTAGGATTTGAGGAAACCAATGATGGAAAAAAATCGTGAATCTTGTAGAAATCGGTTGAAGACGGTTTTTAAAATTTTTAATTTGGTGATTATTTACTTGCAGGAAATGCTCCAGCGTTCGTCGCTCGAAACGCAGAAGTTGGAACTGTTGTCGAAGTTGAGCGAGGTGCGGCTGCAAGCGGCGGCCCGCGGGGTGCTCGAGCGGTCGCCTCCGCCGCCGGACACCACGCCTGTCGCCCGCCCGGCGCCGCCTAGGGTAACTTTATCTAAATTTACAGTCGCCATTACATACAGGATGTTTGGGATAACGATGTAGGAATTTCTGGAGGTGGTAAAGGAGGCTAATTGGAAGAGTTTGAACCCTATTTACCTTAGTCCAATATCTGACAGTTTTTTTTTTAAATAAAAAAAAATGAACTCACACTTGCCTACTAACTACAAGAAACTTATTTTGTTTGGTGACGGCGTTCAACAATTGATCGACGATTACTTTTAAACTAATTGCTATTTTGTTGTACTTCTTTTTGTAATCAAAACCTAGAAAATCAAGCATGTTTTTACACGAATAGGAAGACTCATATCCAGACTACTTTTTTTTTCACAGGCCGATAAAGTTTAATTTACTGTTAGAAATCAGTAATGATAAACTAGAAAAAATATTTAAAAAAATGTCGTGTGTGGCAAGTGGGAGTTCAAGTTTTTTTTTATTTATTACTTAACTAATTGTTATGTTAATTATGAAAAAATCAATACTATTTATTGCATATTTTGTTTTAAATTTAACTTTTTAAGTAAATTTTTGGTATAAAACTAAACATTTTGAAAAACGTGATTTAAAAAAAAAACTGTCACCTATTGGACTAAGGTAAATAGGGTTCAAACTCTTCCAATTACTCTCCTTTACCACCTCCAGAAATTCCTACATCGTTATCCCAAACACCCTGTATATCGTAGCGACCGAAGTGTTCAAAAATACCTGAACACGCCTGTATTGCCATAACGACAGAGGCGTGTTCAGATATTTTTGGACGCTCCGGACGATGTATCTTATGGTGACTGTAACTGAGTGCGTCGCCAAGTTGCCAATCACTAACGTTCAGAGTATCAAGAGTATCGTAGGTTTCTTTCTGTCACTCTTTTATTAGTGCGATAAAGACATTTAGTTGCTTTAAATTTAGGATTAGTATTGAGCGTTAGCGATGGGCATCTTGGCTACGCACCCTCATGTGCTGATCAACATTCTACGCTTTTGACAGATTCAGCGAAGTGTTCGACGAATTCTATATTTTCGGTAGTCAAATGGTGACGCCATGGCAACACCATAGTTTATATCAATGTGGCATGTTGCTTAAACTCGAATATCAAATAGTGAATCAGTGACATAAAACTATCTAAAATAAACAAAATCAGGTGGAAAACGCTGTTTCTTTTCGCGTACCTACCAAAACTTAACACTACTCTGATTTACGATTTAGAATTATAGTGACCTTAAGGTGCGTTTAAACCAAAAGAGCATTCGCTGTTCTAGCGCCCGTTCTACGAAATCAACCAATCACGTTTTGTGTACCGATCGAATTTCGTAGAGGTGGGAGGTTAGAACAGCGAATGCTCTTTTAGTTTGAACGCACCTTAACACAAAAAGATTTGGAATTGGAATTTTAAGATATCGTTGTAGAATGTTTTATGTGTATAATTAAAATTGCATAATATTGCAATAGTTCTCTATAACTCTAAGGGTGCGATGGTTATTTGAATTCATAAGAACCTTAAATTTTTAATTTAAAAATGTATTATGTTAATTGTTAAATAATCAAAAAGTTTTCATCGCACCAATCGTATCAGTGATTGTTCACAATCCCATCTCTCAAAAGCAGCTTGTTCCCCAGACGCCTCCAGCGAACTACGGGCGTCAGATCGAGCGCAACACACACATGTACTCATCGCTGCCGCGCTCGTCAGTGCTGGCCACGGGCTTCGGTAAACAACACACGATGGTGGTGGCGCGAGGGCGCGGACACTCCGTGCCCAACCTAGGTCGGGCCTGCATTGCATGCGTGTGCCTGTGCCCTGCCTGTAGTCCGGTTGTTTTGTTCGCTGCTACTTTGCCTACTTTACGGTCACCTGCGGCCCTACCACGAACACCAAAATCCGCTAATTTCGAGGATTTTTTTTCTTCCTTGGAGTGACAGACACTGCGACCATAAATAACATGGACGTCTAACGCCAGCTCAAAATTGCCCCCAAAAATAATTGTTCAATTGTGCCAAGATGGGCAGGACATAGCGCTTTTCTTAACACCGCGCATATGTCGACGCAACATCTTTGACAAATGTTTATAGAATATAGCCAATCAAAACTTTGATGGACCAATCACAACTATTTTTAAATGGCGGTTTTAGTTTTTATAGGTTGACGTTGAAATTCATTATCACACTTGTCAACTAAAATTCAGGACCGTTTTTGAAAGGCAATTTAATATGGCGTGCGGCTTCCATGTTTTATTTGTTCGTAGGACAGACACAAATCCTCGAAATTTTTTCGGTGTTCGCGGTAGTAGGCCAGGATGAGTAGCCAAGTTGTCAAATGCTAACGCTCAGTCCAAACGAAACGCAATGTTTTTTCATCACATTTGCTTTCTAAGCGTGCTATTGCTTGCATGTGTCAATTGAGTTATAGAAAAGTGAAGTTTTCTAGGAGGTTATAAAAACAATAATACGTTATTTTATGTTATTCTGTCTTGTAACTTATTGTTTTGCTCACAAGTGTGATGAAGTGTCACTGGTCATTATTTGATAAAAGATTGATGATGGGCAGCAGCGTCATCATAGTGGACACAATACTGCGATCGCCAATCCGCTTGCCCAGCGTGGCGATTATGGGCATTTACCTCCTAATGCGTTTAATACGCTTAATAGGAGAGGCCTACGTCCAGCAGTGGACTATCATAGGCTGATGATGTGATGATGTGATGTGTGTGATGAAAAACATTGTATGCATCACGGTCGATAAGTGGATTACAAACTCGAGTCACTAAAAGCCCCCCGTCTAAGGCGTCGGGCTGTCGTCGGTTTGAAAGTGTGACAGAGAGACAGCAAAATACGATACGCTACTGAGCGACAGCGATTGGTATCTTGGATACGCACTCAGTAGGCTTAACACATGATTGGAGTGACAGTAAGTCGCTGCGAGATGGACTTCCCGTGTTTTACAATGTAAATAAAAAATTGATGCATAGTCTAGGCAGAGTTGGGCAAAAAGTAATATGATTACTCCTTCCGATTACTGTTGTATGTGTACTTTGTAATATTTATTACAAGTACATATACAAATGTAATTTATATAAGTAATCATATTACTTTTTGCCCAACTCTGAGTCTAGGTCGCTGTCCGGCGATCATGTGCTAAGATTACTGTTTAGGGTGATGATACCAGAAACTAAGAAACTAAGAGCATTTATGTTCCAAAGCATTTTACAGCTGTGCTCTTAGAAGTCAGGTTGAAATATCTGTCACTGGTGCCTGTCAGCGAAATGTTGGTGTCACCTTCCTAACTGCGTTATTTATATTCTTACTTGATGAAAACACGAGATTTATTTTATTTTAATATTTTGAATTACATCCACGTTGCATAAAGTTCTGTAAAAGAGCGCTGGTAAACCTTTAATTTTTAGAAAACTAAGTTCCCTATTGTAATACTTACATGTGGGGAATTAAACTACAAGTAATTACCTATGTAATTCATTAGAATTACGTAATCTCATCAAGTCATCATCTAAGGTGTAAATAATTAAAAAAATACTGAATTAAAATATCCGGACTACTGAGAGACCCCCGCTTAATATTTATGTTATTGCTTAGTAATACTTAATAAACATAAACAGATACACACACCACACACACGCACACCCTCTGGTCCGCCCGCCCACCGAGTATTGTAAAAAATAGAATATTGTAAAATAATTCATCATTTATACCACTTTTTAAACAACACACATTAAAAATAGATAAATTAAGACTAGCTTAATATTATTTTAAACATAAATATTTGTAAACAGCAGAGATTTATTTGAACAAGGAATACCAAATTTCAAAGCGACATTGTCAATTTTATTACTGTTGAATGCGCTATCGGCCAGGATTAACAAAGAGGTGACATACATTAAACTTAGCCTAGTGGCGCAAAGGTACCCATTAAGTACACTAGCCGCGTTACCACGCTGGATAGTGGCGAAGACAACCTTTGCACCAGGTACGAACTCGCGCGGGCGTCAGACCCTTTCGCTTGTATTCGTCGCCGAGAACTTATAAATAAATATGTGGTGTAATGTGAGTATTACCCACTTACATTCAACTATAGAAGTTGTAGGATTCCTATATTATCATTGTCTATTTATGTGTAAGTAAACATCATATCATCTATCATAAATGAACTACGTACGTTTTCAGCAAATATTAGTTTCTTTCTATTCAGTTCAAATTGAACCAGAGTACTAGCGCAGATTTTATTGATTCGTTGAAGTGAGGTTTTGTAGCTCAATATATGGGTCGGGAATCCCGCCTTTCATCACATTTCCGATAGCTGAATGGTTTATTGGTCTCGTATACAACATCCGTATACGTAATATGTATGTACTTATTCAATGTTCATTATTGTAGCTACATTTCGTATTGAGAATACTTTGGTATTTTTTATTTCGTCGATTTTCTTATACATACTTAAACAGCTTTTGTGGATCCATCATTATATCGTTAGTACATGAAAATACTGAATAAGACGTGATGACCATGTTCGTAACATACATTTACGTATCCCTTTTCGTAAGTTGAATTACTACCCGCTTCGCTTGGGATAGAAAATCAAAATCACACTTCCTGGCTAAAACGTATACAACCCACGGGTGGTAATAAGTAAAGGCCATTTGCGCGCATCGTATTTATGCACAAACATTTGCGATTTAGTGCATTTACGAATTCACCACTCTAGGACTGTATGAACATTTAGAAAATGTTGTTTTGTAATAATGTACAATTTTGTTATTATATAAAACACAATTTTATAAATGTTCATAGTGAGGCTTTATAGAGAATGCATTTAAGTTTTTACACTATCCCACATTTTTACATTGTAATATTTGTAGAACTGTTTAAAAAGTTAATAATTTTATTGTTGCTTACGCTTAATCGAATTTGTTTGTCTTGGCTGTAAAATTATGCTTTCAATGTTATCTTCAAGTTAAGTATTTCAAACACATCTAACTGATCAGCGAGACATACATTGTATAAATAAGTGCATAGTTAACTATTTAATATTAGTGTTTAACGTCTTACTTTAACGAAACCTCAATCAAAAATTAAGTAAAAGTAGTCCGATTTTTGGTTTTTTGTCTGGTCCGCCACACAAAGTTCGCTTAGGGGCTTGTGATGGTAAGATGGTAAGAGGTTAAGGGAATGTTTCACCATCGCCGTATAAAATTTAACTGTCAGATAAATGTTAGCTATACTTTTGTTTTATATGCTTCGGGAAAGGATAGCGATAATTTTCCAAATATTTATCCGGGGATTTGAACAGGCCTTGTAATTCTTGAAAGGTTCAGATGCAGGGACACTCCTTAATCCGGCGAGAGTGTGGTGAAAAAAAGTTAAACAAAACTAAACTCTAAATTTATTCACATAAGTCAAACGCAGGGTATGAGATACCCTGCCACACTCCCGCCGGGTTAATGGCTGATATAAAAATGTTCTTATGCACAGCCGAGAAAGAGGAGCCCATCCCACGTGGCAGCCCCTCGCCGTCTCTCCGCGAGATGCGCTCGCGGCTCGGCAGCGGCGGCGTGCGGCTCGAGGGCGACGAGCTCGCGCGCTCCTCGCTGCGCGTCACCACGCCGAGCCGGCGCCAACCCGACACCATGCCCTGGTACACTACTGCAGACAGTCACATACCGCGAGCAGCCCTCGCCGTCTCTCCGCGAGATGGCAGCGGCGGCGTGCGGCTCGAGGGCGACGAGCTCGCGCGCTCCTCGCTGCGCGTCACCACGCCGAGCCGGCGCCAACCCGACACCATGCCCTGGTACACTACTGCAGACAGTCACATACCGCGAGCAGCCCTCGCCGTCTCTCCGCGAGATGGCAGCGGCGGCGTGCGGCTCGAGGGCGACGAGCTCGCGCGCTCCTCGCTGCGCGTCACCACGCCGAGCCGGCGCCAACCCGACACCATGCCCTGGTACACTACTGCAGACAGTCACATACCGCGAGCAGCCCTCGCCGTCTCTCCGCGAGATGGCAGCGGCGGCGTGCGGCTCGAGGGCGACGAGCTCGCGCGCTCCTCGCTGCGCGTCACCACGCCGAGCCGGCGCCAACCCGACACCATGCCCTGGTACACTACTGCAGACAGTCACATACCGCGAGCAGCCCTCGCCGTCTCTCCGCGAGATGCGCTCGCGGCTCGGCAGCGGCGGTTTTTTTTACTTACTGATTCGCGTAATAAAATTGAAACCAGTGATACATTTTAATGTAAAGGAACTACGCGAAAACGGTAGAAAGACAACCAATTCCCCATTAATCAGGATTAAAAGGGCTTCGTTTCAAAGTTGTCCCACTTTTATTTTTGGATTTGGAACTGACAAACGCGAGCTTTTTCGATTCTGATAGGAAACAATTTTTATCCCAAGGTTTTTTCCATTCCGTTATCGTTTTTTCAGGACTTTGGTATAGCGATAACGTAATATAAAGTGCGAAAAATGTATGACAATTATGGGACGAAATTTTCCTCCTATTAGGCTCGAAAGAGCAGACATAAAAAGTACGTCTTACAAAAAAGTTCATCTTCAAAAAAAAATAGCACAAAAGCGTTTTAGATAACCAACCATTTATCCGTAGAATCAAAATAAATCCTAACACTCCTAATAATTCTAGGCAAACGACAGACGTGCGGCAATGGGACTGCGACACCACCTGCGGCTGGCTAGAATACCTCGGGCTAGAGACATACGTGCCGGCCGCGCGGGCGTGGCTCACCGCTCTGGAGCCGGGCGCGTTCGCCGCAGCTTCGCACAACGCTATTGAGAAGGAACTCGCGCTTAAACACCCCATGCATCGGAAGAAGATCGTGCTCGCGCTTACGGACCTGCTGGTAAGTGTTAACCCTTTAACGGGCGGACAGATGTCAGAAATGCGCAAAATTGAACTCTTGCCACTTTGACACAATGTTGAAACATGGTGGGAAACATATTCCCTCTGCCATAAGGCAGAGGAGGAAGAGTTAAGGTATAGTTGTGTAGAGTACCTCAGGCATGAGAAGTACGTTCCGATCGTATGGTGCTATTGAGAAGGAGCTCGCGCTGAAACCTATGCATCGGAAGAAGATCGTGCTCGCGCTTACGGACCTGCTGGTAAGTGTTAAGGTATAGTTGTGTAGAGTATCTCAGGCATGAGAAGTACGTTCCGATCGTATGGTGCTATTGAGAAGGAGCTCGCGCTGAAACCTATGCATCGGAAGAAGATCGTGCTCGCGCTTACGGACCTGCTGGTACGTGTTAAGGTATAGTTGTGTAGAGTACCTCAGGCATGAGAAGTACGTGCCGGCCGCGCGGGCGTGGCTCTCCGCGCTGGAGCCGGGCGCGTTCGCCGCAGCTTCCCACAACGCTATTGAGAAGGAACTCGCGCTTAAACACCCTATGCATCGGAAGAAAATCGTGCTCGCGCTTACGGACCTGCTGGTAAGTGTTAAGGTATAGTTGTGTAGAGTACCTCGGGCTAGAGACGTACGTGCCGGCCGCGCGGGCGTGGCTCACCGCTCTGGAGCCGGGCGCGTTCGCCGCAGCTTCCCACAACGCTATTGAGAAGGAACTCGCGCTTAAACACCCTATGCATCGGAAGAAAATCGTGCTCGCGCTTACGGACCTGCTGGTAAGTGTTAAGGTATAGTTGTGTAGAGTACCTCGGGCTAGAGACGTACGTGCCGGCCGCGCGGGCGTGGCTCACCGCTCTGGAGCCGGGCGCGTTCGCCGCAGCTTCCCACAACGCTATTGAGAAGGAACTCGCGCTTAAACACCCTATGCATCGGAAGAAAATCGTGCTCGCGCTTACGGACCTGCTGGTAAGTGTTAAGGTATAGTTGTGTAGAGTACCTCGGGATAGAGACGTACGTGCCGGCCGCGCGCGCGTGGCTCACCGCTCTGGAGCCGGGCGCGTTCGCCGCAGCTTCGCACAACGCTATTGAGAAGGAACTCGCGCTTAAACACCCTATGCATCGGAAGATCGTGCTCGCGCTTACAGACCTGCTGGTAAGTGTTAAGGTATAGTTGTGTAGAGTACCTCAGGCATGAGAAGTACGTGCCGATCGTATGGTGCGATTGAGAAGGAGCTCGCGTTGAAACACTCTATGCATCAAAAGAGGATCGTGCTCGCGCTTACGGACCTGCTGATGAGTGGGAGTAACTAATGATTGGCTAGAGTATATCAGGCATGAGACGTACCGGCCGCGCGCGTTTGGCTCGGCGTAACATATAAGCAGGATAATTGATTGGCCAGAGTATCTCAGGCATAAAACGTACGAGCCGATGCTGCCACTACCAGATTCTGATGAGTCACTAGCAGATAATGGTGAGCGGGAGTAACGCACATACGTGTCGGCCGCGCGCGTGTGGTTCGGCGAATTAATTTCCAAATTTTTATTTTTATTTATATTTTTTAAATAATCCATTGTTGTCGTAGGGCGGTCACGGCGACCCGCTGCTGACGCTGGCGGGCGCGCTGGACACGGCGTGGACGCTGCGCTGGCTGGAGGACGTGGGCGTGTGCGGCGCGCGCGCGGCGGCGGCCGACGCGGCGCTGGACGGGCGCGCGCTGCACCGCCTCACGCACGCCGAGCTGCACGCGCACCTGCGCGTCTCGCACGCGCTGCACGCGCTGGCCGTGCGCCGCGGTATGTTGTGTAGGACACGGCGACCCGCTGACACGGCGTGGACGCTGCGCTGGCTGGAGGACGTGGGCGTGTGCGGCGCGCGCGCGGCGGCGGCCGACGCGGCGCTGGACGGGCGCGCGCTGCACCGCCTCACGCACGCCGAGCTGCACGCGCACCTGCGCGTCTCGCACGCGCTGCACGCGCTGGCCGTGCGCCGCGGTATGTTGTGTAGGACACGGCGACCCGCTGACACGGCGTGGACGCTGCGCTGGCTGGAGGACGTGGGCGTGTGCGGCGCGCGCGCGGCGGCGGCCGACGCGGCGCTGGACGGGCGCGCGCTGCACCGCCTCACGCACGCCGAGCTGCACGCGCACCTGCGCGTCTCGCACGCGCTGCACGCGCTGGCCGTGCGCCGCGGTATGTTGTGTAGGACACGGCGACCCGCTGACACGGCGTGGACGCTGCGCTGGCTGGAGGACGTGGGCGTGTGCGGCGCGCGCGCGGCGGCGGCCGACGCGGCGCTGGACGGGCGCGCGCTGCACCGCCTCACGCACGCCGAGCTGCACGCGCACCTGCGCGTCTCGCACGCGCTGCACGCGCTGGCCGTGCGCCGCGGTATGTTGTGTAGGACACGGCGACCCGCTGACACGGCGTGGACGCTGCGCTGGCTGGAGGACGTGGGCGTGTGCGGCGCGCGCGCGGCGGCGGCCGACGCGGCGCTGGACGGGCGCGCGCTGCACCGCCTCACGCACGCCGAGCTGCACGCGCACCTGCGCGTCTCGCACGCGCTGCACGCGCTGGCCGTGCGCCGCGGTATGTTGTGTAGGACACGGCGACCCGCTGACACGGCGTGGACGCTGCGCTGGCTGGAGGACGTGGGCGTGTGCGGCGCGCGCGCGGCGGCGGCCGACGCGGCGCTGGACGGGCGCGCGCTGCACCGCCTCACGCACGCCGAGCTGCACGCGCACCTGCGCGTCTCGCACGCGCTGCACGCGCTGGCCGTGCGCCGCGGTATGTTGTGTAGGACACGGCGACCCGCTGACACGGCGTGGACGCTGCGCTGGCTGGAGGACGTGGGCGTGTGCGGCGCGCGCGCGGCGGCGGCCGACGCGGCGCTGGACGGGCGCGCGCTGCACCGCCTCACGCACGCCGAGCTGCACGCGCACCTGCGCGTCTCGCACGCGCTGCACGCGCTGGCCGTGCGCCGCGGTATGTTGTGTAGGACACGGCGACCCGCTGACACGGCGTGGACGCTGCGCTGGCTGGAGGACGTGGGCGTGTGCGGCGCGCGCGCGGCGGCGGCCGACGCGGCGCTGGACGGGCGCGCGCTGCACCGCCTCACGCACGCCGAGCTGCACGCGCACCTGCGCGTCTCGCACGCGCTGCACGCGCTGGCCGTGCGCCGCGGTATGTTGTGTAGGACACGGCGACCCGCTGACACGGCGTGGACGCTGCGCTGGCTGGAGGACGTGGGCGTGTGCGGCGCGCGCGCGGCGGCGGCCGACGCGGCGCTGGACGGGCGCGCGCTGCACCGCCTCACGCACGCCGAGCTGCACGCGCACCTGCGCGTCTCGCACGCGCTGCACGCGCTGGCCGTGCGCCGCGGTATGTTGTGTAGGACACGGCGACCCGCTGACACGGCGTGGACGCTGCGCTGGCTGGAGGACGTGGGCGTGTGCGGCGCGCGCGCGGCGGCGGCCGACGCGGCGCTGGACGGGCGCGCGCTGCACCGCCTCACGCACGCCGAGCTGCACGCGCACCTGCGCGTCTCGCACGCGCTGCACGCGCTGGCCGTGCGCCGCGGTATGTTGTGTAGGACACGGCGACCCGCTGACACGGCGTGGACGCTGCGCTGGCTGGAGGACGTGGGCGTGTGCGGCGCGCGCGCGGCGGCGGCCGACGCGGCGCTGGACGGGCGCGCGCTGCACCGCCTCACGCACGCCGAGCTGCACGCGCACCTGCGCGTCTCGCACGCGCTGCACGCGCTGGCCGTGCGCCGCGGTATGTTGTGTAGGACACGGCGACCCGCTGACACGGCGTGGACGCTGCGCTGGCTGGAGGACGTGGGCGTGTGCGGCGCGCGCGCGGCGGCGGCCGACGCGGCGCTGGACGGGCGCGCGCTGCACCGCCTCACGCACGCCGAGCTGCACGCGCACCTGCGCGTCTCGCACGCGCTGCACGCGCTGGCCGTGCGCCGCGGTATGTTGTGTAGGGCGGCACGGCGACCCGCTGCTGCTACTTCATTAATAAATGCCACCAATGATATATTAGTGACGACAAAAGGTTGATTAACATGTATAGGTACAAAAACCTTTTTTGTAGAGATGACTTTTTTACGCGATAGTCCGAGAAGTAGCGGATTTTACGTCAGTTCCAAACTTTGGAGGACCATCTTTACTAAAAAACGTCGTACGAGACACGTGCTAAAAGGAAATTCGTAACTTATGTCGTTTTAAAACATCGCCACTCGTTTCGGATTTCATGTTTTTCGCACTTGTGTCGTAATATACTATTAAGCGTCAGGTTTCAAATTATAAAAGTAAAAAGTATTTTTTTAATAACAAAATATTAGCTATAATCACAACTTTTTAATCAGGCATCCAAGTCCTTCGAGACAACAAGTTCAACCCCGACACGATGATTCGACGCGCGGCGGAAGGCACGGAACAAGAAGACATCGCGCGGTGGTCCTCGCACCGCGTCATGCAGTGGCTCAAGCAGATAGACTTGGCCGAGTACGCGCCCAACTTGCGCGGAGCCGGTTAGTATACACATCACGATTTGTATATGAGAACTGCGGGTATATTATCTCGCCCATCCAAGTACTCCCATACAAAAAATTCAACCCTGACATGATGATTCGACGCGCGGCGGAAGGCACGGAACAAGAAGACATCGCGCGGTGGTCCTCGCACCGCGTCATAAAGTGGCTCAAGCAGATAGACTTGGCCGAGTACGCGCCCAACTTGCGCGGAGCCGGTTAGTTACACATCACGATTTGTATATGAGGTCTGCGGGTATATTATCTCACCCATCCAAGTCCTCCCATACAACAAATTCAACCCTGACACGATGATTCGACGCGCGGCGGAAGGCACCGAACAAGAAGACATCGCGCGGTGGTCCTCGCACCGCGTCATAAAGTGCTCAAGCAGATAGACTTGGCCGAGTACGCGCCCAACTTGCGCGGAGCCGGTTAGTATACACATCACGATCTGTATATGAGGTCTGCAGGTATATTATCTCACCCATCCAAGTCCTCCCATACAACAAATTCAACCCTGACATGATTCGACGCGCGGCGGAAGGCACGGAACAAGAAGACATCGCGCGGTGGTCCTCGCACCGCGTCATAAAGTGCTCAAGCAGATAGACTTGGCCGAGTACGCGCCCAACTTGCGCGGAGCCGGTTAGTATACACATCACGATCTGTATATGAGGTCTGCAGGTATATTATCTCACCCATCCAAGTCCTCCCATACAACAAATTCAACCCTGACATGATTCGACGCGCGACGGAAGGCACGGAACAAGAAGACATCGCGCGGTGGTCCTCGCACCGCGTCATAAAGTGGCTCAAGCAGATAGACTTGGCCGAGTACAGTCGAAGACAAAATAAGGGGTATACAAAAACGTTCAAAAATATGTCCCAGTGCACTCTAATTCTGTGTAATAAGAACGTCGTAACATATTTATGAACGGATTCTTTCGATACTTATTTTTGCACTTGACTGTACGCCCTCAACTTATGCAGAGCCGATAAGTATCAAAATTTGTATGAGGACTGCGGGTTCCTAGACATGTATGATCCTGGACACGATACGATAGCGCCGGACAGATGAACAACGGGCGTTGATTCTCGTACCAGTCGGCTTAGCACAGGATTAGTGCGACAATATGTCGCCGCGAGATATGTTATCCATCCCTCTTTTATTCGTATAGTTAGTAAAAGATGGAAAATCTATCTCGCGGCGACATACTGACATACCAAATCATGCGCTAAGCGTACAGGTCATGCAGTGACTTAAGCAGATAGACTTTACAACCACCTAATGTAGTTTTATTTTTTTAGGCGTACACGGCGGCTTGATGCTTCTAGAGCCAAGATTCACGGCCGAACTGCTGGCAGCTTTACTGAACATTCCCGCCAATAAAACTTTACTGCGGCGGCACCTGACGCAGAGGTAATATTTATTTATTTATTTATTTAAACTTTATTGCACAATAAAAAAGTACAAATGGCGGACTTAATGCCTTAAGGCATTCTCTACCAGTCAACCATTGGGCAAAAAGAAAGGTTTGTGTGGTGCAGGCTTTTATATTCGAAAAAAAAGAAGAAAATATGTATATACTTACACAAATACTTTTTATAATATACTAATATATATATATATATATATATATATATATATATATATATATGTATGTATAAAAATAGATTTAGGTACCAACAAAGAAATACCATGCAGATAATCAATCACGCAATTTGTCAGATAAATGCTTGCGTAACATGCGCTTGAAGGTAAACTTAGTCTGTGCCTTTCTGACATTGAGTGGAAGCTCATTCCAAAGACGTATGGCCTGGAGAGTGAAGGAATTGGCCACGAAACCAGTGCGATGGGGAGGAATGAAAAGTTTAAGCCTACGGGATGTACGGAGAGCAGAACAACCTGAGCGAGCAGTAATAAATTTGAATTTAGATCTGAGATATTGAGGAGTGGTGGGATTAAAAAGAAGAGAGTATAGCGTACATAAAAAACGAAGCGCTCTGCGCTCACGTATGGGGAGCCAGTTTAACTTTTTACGATACACAGATACGTGATCGTACTTCCGGAGGCCAAATATGAACCTAATACAGTTATTGAGAAGTCTGTCCAGCCTATTAAGAGCGACCTGAGTGGCATTAGAGTAACACACATCAGCATAATCAATGATGGGAAGGACAAGCGCTTGCACTAAAAGGACCTTTGTTGATACTGGGAGGAAATTTTTGGATCTGTAGAGCGATCTCAATGAATTCGTTACTCTGCGGCATACATCAGACACCTGGGGTTCCCACGTAAGGCCACTATCCATGATCAGGCCTAAGTTTTTCACGTGAGGCGACAGTGGTATGATGACATTCTCAAAACGAACTGGCGCCACGCGAGATATATCTACCAAAGCAAGCATTCGGGGACTACCAATCACAATAGCCTGACATTTAGATGGGTTTACCGTGATCCCAAACGAGCTTGACCATGCAGAAAGACGGCTTAGATTATCGTTCATAATAGAAACTGCATGATCGATGTCCTTGATGCCTGCCTGAGTATACAACTGCAGATCGTCAGCATAAAGATGGTAAGAGCAGTCAAAGTTGGAGACGATCATATTGACAAAAATTGAAAAAAGGAGAGGAGAGAGAATGCCGCCCTGTGGAACCCCAGACAGGAGATCACACCAGCCAGAGAAAGACTGACCGGATCGAACGGATTGCTGGCGGTTAAGCAAATAGGACGAAAACCACTGAGCCGCTGACGATGATATATTTAAGCGATTAAGGCAAGCTAGTAGTAGTTCGTGGTTAACGGCATTAAATGCATTTGAGAAGTCAACCAATACTAACAACGTTATTTGTGACAACTCCATACCTTGCCTTATGTCCTCAACAACATTGAGCAGAGCTGTACAAGTACTATGCCCAGGACGAAAACCTGATTGAAACGATGAGAGAAGTTGGTTTGAGAAGACATGAGTCGAAAGTTGTCTATGAACTATTGCTTCTAAAACTTTTGAGAGAAACGGAAGAATGGAAATAGGGCGATAGTCTTTAAGTAAACTGGGGTTGGAAATCTTGGGAAGTGGTAAGACATAGGCTTTCCGCCATGCTGAAGGAAAAACCCCAGAAGACAGTGAAAAGTTAACAATATATGTTAAAACTGGAAGAACGCACTCTAAGATGCTAACAATCATTAATCTGCTCAAGTCATCATGACCCACAGCATTTGACCTAATAGATTTAATCACCTTACATACATCATCCTCAGCGGCCTGAGTGAGTGAGAACATTTTAATTAAAGGACAGGGTAATGACAAGATATAAGAAACACTTTTATTTAAAGTAAATGGATCAAGAGGCAATGATTTGGCAAAATGTGAATTTAAATCATCAAGAGAAAAGGATGAGGAAGTTGATAAAGCGGATTTGACTACACCAATAGATTTTAGGAATTTCCAAGTTTCAGCCGGAGATAAAGATGCAATATTTTCATGGATATACCTTCGTTTGGCAGCTCTCACCATCTGATTACACCTGTTCCTGGCAGCTCTATATACACTCCAAAGTTCATCGCAACGATCTTTCTTGTACCTCCTAAAAGCCTTATCACGCCTTGACATACATATACGGACGGCTCTAGTAATCCACGGCGCCGGAGGACGTTTGAGTTTTACTTTTCGAACGGGAGCATGCGTATCAAATAACTTTAATACAGTCGAGTTAAATGCATTTACAGCCTCGTCCACCGTTGATGCTGTATATATCGATGACCAGTCCTCCGACCTCGCATCCCGCCGCAAGGACTCAACATCCAACCTCGCAAAGCTACGCATTTGCAAAGTTACGCGCTGTGCCCTGTGCGGTCGGACCCGGTAACTTAAGTAGATAAGGTCGTGATGTGAGAAACCAGAGGCCGGAAGCTGGCCAACCGCATCCACAAGATTTGTAGACGAAACAAAAATAAGGTCTAACCAGGAGTCTGAAGTATCTACGTTATGATGAGTTGGCTGAAGTGGGAGAATAGCTAAATCAACAGACTCTACGATCGTATTTAATTTCCGTGTCCTTAAATTATCCTTTAACAGGTCTGTATTGAAATCTCCCATGATTATCTGATGTGCGTACTCCGTGCTTAAGGGGGCCAGAACAGCTTCAAGATCTGCAAAATAGTCAACAGTCGGGGGACAATAGATCACCCCAAGAGCCACCTTTTTCCCACCCACATCAATCTCAATAAACAAATGCTCCATAGATCCAGAAAACTGGGGTGTAGAAGTACAGATTATTTTAAATCGGATATCACTACGAAGATATATGGCAACACCACCGCCCCTTTTGCCAATGCGATCGTTTCGAAGCAAAATATATCCAGGAAGGCCAAAGGAAGTAGACGCAAGGGTTGGTTTAAGCCATGTTTCAGACACGAAAATAGCGTGAATATTGGAAGAAGAGAAAGACTCGAGAAGATCATTGTAGTGGCTGGGAATACTTTGCGCATTTATATGACACACGTTAAAGTTTTTAGGGTAGTTTAGAAAAGTGTTCGATAAACATGTGCCAAGTGTTTCAATCTCCGACATTGAGCTATTAACCGAGTGAAATGAAGCCGACATGGCGCAAGCAGAGTGAAAAGATTCATCATCAGACATAGCAATTCAAAGCAAGGTACCCAAATAGTTACAAATATTAATAATATGTATATTATATAAAATAGTTAATTTACTAAATAATATTAATGCGCAAAATTGCACACACGACAACAATATTCTTTTTTAACCCACCAGTCAACCGTTTACACATAAAAAAAAATAGTATAAAAATTAAATAAGAAAGTATAAACTAATGCTAAAAACAACTAAGTTTACATAACTAAACAATGCAACTCACATCAGATTAGAACGTGACTGATAAAATAAGAATAATTAAAATAAAATTAACGTTCCGTTATATGTTAAAATCATATGTAACATTACCTACTAAAATAATATTATTATTTTAGTAGGTACATAGATTACACAAAAATAAATGTACGCAAGTACATAAAAAAAAAAAAATCGCATGATACAGCAATACATCGTAGTACCAATGCAGTAACAAAACGTAAGATTTTGACATCCGTCAAAATGACGTGACATGATAGAATTTTAATTAAATTGTTGACTTTTGAGTTTGACTACCGCTAACTAAATGAGCCAACACAAATTTTACAACATTAAACTAAGACGGTAGATATAACAATACTAAGAAATTGAACGAATACCGTGCAAAAACTTAAAAAAAAAAATAACAAGTTTCTGGTCGGTGAAACTACACAATCACACCTACATTCTTAATTTCAACAGAAGAGAAGAGAAAAATCAATCACGTTGCTAATAAAATTAAAAATAGTTGGTATTAACGCCTCGCCGTCCGCTTGTCTTCTGCCCTTCTGGTTGCCGCAACTGTACTCCCAGCGACAGCAATAGGCGCAGGCGCCGGCATCGGCAGGGGCGCATGCACAGCTGATACGGGCACAACCACGGCTGCACTTGACGAGACTGGCGCAGAACTAGAATTAGTGCCAGTAGATGCAGGGGCATGCTCCGCAGACAGCGATTCAAGTTGCTCAGCAGTTGTGACACGCTCCCTTTTTCCATTGGGCAGCTTTATATATATATTGCCATCCCTGGTCCATACCTTATGCATGCCGAAGTGTGTGCGGGCTTCTGAGAAGATTGCGTGCCGTTGTCGAGTCAGAAACTCCGATATAACTATTCGAGTACCCTTGAGAGCAGTTTTCTTCGACCACACAGCATTCTTGACACCCACATCACAAAATCGGGCCAGGACTGGCCTAGTACGGTTACCTGTGCGATTACCAAGTCTGTGGCAAATTGATATAGATGCAAGGGTCACCTCGGGCAACCCCAGATTATTTTGACAGATAGCAACCACAGACTCTGCTACATCTTCATCCGCTACCTCCGGCACGCCACTGATCACCAAGTGTTTCCTACGATGATGCATTTCAATGGAGTCAACTGTTTGGCCAATGGCAAGAATTTGCTGTCGCAGGAGCCCCAACATGTCAGAAACATCCGTTTTAAAGCTGTTAATCTCCTTACTCAAGCTGCTAATAGTTGGGTGCGCTAGTGGAGAGGCTGCCTTCAATTTTGTCTCAAGCTCTTGAAACCGCTGTGAAAATCTTGCTTCCAGATCCTTTTGTGCCTTCAATACAGTCTCCATAGTGTGTGCAGTGCAAAGTGAAGTCAGTGCGGGTTAGAAATATTTGTGTATCAGGTCGACCAGCAGGTGAGTAGTCCTACTCACACGTTGTACATCTAGTGAAGTTCCCCACACAGTATGTGAATTATCAGAGCAATATGTAATACTTAAGAACTACTCTGTCCAAAATAATTAATTAATCTTTAATAAATATTTAAGAGTAAATAAAGATGACTTGTCAGTTTTTAGACACCTACCCGAAAAAAAAACTAATATCTATGTTTTCTAAACCTTATAATCCATATAATAAAAAATATAAGTATAGCAAAGAAAAAAGGCCACCACCACCAGAAAGCCGAGGACTTGGGCTAGAATTGGAGAACTTTGTTCTCAAATTAGTTAACAATTTATCACCCGTCTGGTTATCAAAGTCGGGTTTTAGAAGCATTCATTACCTCGCACTTAAAACAATGATATCAACTATAACTTTCGAGCCTCACTGTACGTAAGTTTAATATTACTATTTTCCCATTATTGCAGGTTTAATGATTTGCTGGGCCGTGATGTTATTCAGCAAAAACGGAACGCGGAACAAACGCTAGGCTATCAGCCTCTGACGGCTACCACTAAATATAAGGTAACACACCTGTTGTATATACAGACAGCTAAGAAATTGATCTACAACTTTTTGGATTGACGTACGAATATACCATAGTTTTTACCTAACGACGTAAACACGTAGAATAAAAAAAAATCAGCAATGATCAAGTTATTACTGCAAAAAAGGTTTTTTTTTCTTCGCACAATGCGTTGTCGTTGTGACATGTTGTATGATGCTTTTTCCCAAACTGGCGTCCGTTTAAAACCGCCAATTCATGTTTAAAATCACAGCGAGATTTTTTCTGCATCCCGTGCAGAAAAAGTATACTATCAATACATGTACCATGTACAAATATCTGATTGCTGACTGTACCATCAATATTCAACCATAATGATACTTTACTTACACTATACTTTAACCTTCATGTTATGATTCTTCCGATATAAACTCGTGCCGTGCCTTAGCCGTGTGGTGACGGCAGTAAGAATACATTTGTCACCACCCCAACTCCTCCTGCGGGAGTCGTAAGAATCGACTAAGGGATTGAAGTGTCACTGACCATTATTTGATAAAAGATTGATGATGGGCTGCAGCGTCATCATAGTGGACACATTACTGCGATCGCCAATCCGCTTGCCCAGCGTGACGATTATGGGCATTTACCTCCTAACGCGTAGACGCATAGTTAATAGGAGAGGCCTACGTCCAGCAGTGGACTATCATGGGCTGATGATGATGATGATATAAACTTAAATGTCAAAAATGAACTTTATGTAGGTACCAAAGAAGAGTCAGTTCTCCCTAAAGCGCAAGAAGAGCAAAGACGAACTGGAATTAGGAGACCTGGTGTGCCCGCTACACGACGACTGCTCAGGTGACCCTAACAACACGTCTCCAGTGAGTTACTAACCGCACTAATACACTAAGAAATGGGTCATGGTCTCTGGCTTATGCCTTACGCTGCGTATAGAATCACATAACATTTTTTATTTATTTAGAGAGTTCATTTGTTTTGACTCTTAAAATTTTCGGAAAAACTGTAATCGATTTTATTTCCTGGCGTTTGTAAACATTTAAATGACAGTAATACAAGATATATTTTTAAGCAAGGCCTGTTTCTCTATCCGTGGATAAAATATGTCTGTCAGAAAAATGTTAGTTTTTGTTTTCATTTAGGGTGGAAAGGGACGACGTTCCTACCCGCTGCCGACCGAGTCTACCAACCATTACGATCAACTTTCAGTATGGGACCAACATCGAAATATCTTGAAAAAAATTTAACCCCTCATACAAAGTTAGAGTTCAATAGTATGGAAAAGTCAATTTTCCATGTACGCTTTCGATGTTGGTCCCATACTGAAAGTTGATGGTAATGGTTGGTAGACTCTGTCGGTAGCGGGAAAGAACGTCGTCCCTTTCCACCCTGTATGCATGGGAAAAAGGATAGTGATAATTTTATCTGACGGATATATTTACTCGGGGAGTATGAAACTGGCTGTAAAGACAGGCTTTCTAATGCAATGCAGCGTACGACGTCAACCTCAGACCAATACGGGGATTTGGAGATGGCAATGAAAAACGCACTGACGCTACGAAGGTTATGTTCCGTTAACATAAAACTGAAAGTAGTTCAGATGTAGCAAACAATAATTTCCCTTCGTATTTTCATGGAAACGTCCGAAATTATCTTGCTGCCTCAATCAGCGTCAGTGAAATAATTTCGTAAATAACGACCAACTGGGAACAGTATTGTTAAGGAACATAACACTTCTAGTGTTGTCTATTTATTATTTACATCGTATTCTGATTAGGGAAAAAGGAGAAAAAAACGGTTTTCACCCAATCCCAATAAATGTGGGATGCCGCTGACAAAATAAATGTATTTAGACTAGAAAGACTGAGAAGATACATCAAATAACTTTGTAGCAAACTTATGACTCGACTAGATATCTTAACCCTTAAATGCATGACCTTGACAAAAACTTATTCGAATTTGATGCATATATACATCACTATGCATTTAAGGGTTAAACCGATACCATACGTAACTTGGTATATGATAATTGGAGAAATTTTTGCTTCATTTGTTTATACATTTCACTTTAAAATTCCAACAAATGACTGTCAAATATCGCCTTGATGAGTGCAGAATTTATCAGTATAGTTATGGTGTGGTATTTTTAAATAGTGGGAATGTCCGGTTTGTTGATGCGTGTTGGCTTCAATCGGTTCTATTGGCTGCAGGTTTTTATTGCACTTTTCCGAACTATTAAAGAGTGGTGTGCACAAATACGGTTTGGGTTTTATTAAGTTAATAAAAATAACACCGCAGTTAACCAAGGGAGAAGTGTTTTTAATTATTTCAAAGTACTGTAAGGTGCGTATATTGTGTTTTTAACTATGCTTTATCTCTCTTTTGGGCTGGGCTTGTATTAACATTATTGTTGGTAGAGAAATAATGTAGACGCATTTACAGATGATGAAAGTAAAATCAGCGGAGGGCGTCGCGTCGGCTGTCTCTCCCCCGCGTGACGACGCGCGCGCTCACTAGCGGCGAGTGACACACGCTACATCTGTCACCACACAGCAGCTAATACCTACCATGGACTACTAATAAGGCATGTGTTCTAATTTATCGTGTTCTAATGATTAAGATTAATTTGAAACGAGGGCTTTGAAAAAGTAATTTTGATTGGCTACAAACAATGGTGCTAAAATTAAAATTATTCGACACGGCGTCTAAAGCCCTCGGTGAGCGTCCGAGGTGATCGATTGTTAAGTAATTATTAAAGTATTTACTATTTTATCGAGTCTAACTGCCAAAAATCATGTCTTGAATTATATCGGTTTGTTGTAGATATTAAGAGGTCTAAAAGTATGGTTTATTTAAAGAGATATATTTAACTTATGTAGTTTATAATGTTGATGTCGACGACAGTGAACTTCGGGCACCGTGACTGACCGCTACTTTAACTCGCTCAAAAACCAGGCCGGTCATAAATATCACAAATATGCTGCACATCATCACATCGAATTTGCTTTGAGACCATTTAATAAAATATCTTACAAACCAATAGACATTCCATTTTGTATTAAAATAATGTTTGAATGATTGAAATTTACAATTATTGGACAGTTGTATGCATATGTTTTAAGACCGGTTTTAAATCAATAGTATTAACAATAAATTGTAACTCTTAATAGTGAAATGGAGTTTGAACGTAACTTTACCATTAGATTTGTTACACGTTTTTGATGCAGTACTTAGTGCGTTTTATTGTATATTGTAATGTACGAGTAGCTTATTAGAAAATGACTGAAACGCGACAATATTACTCGGGTCTCATTTCTATTGCTGCAATAATTTTCCATCTAGTTTTAAGATACGAACTACATTCAGTACCTTTGTAACTTTTGTCGTCTACCGGTTATACGAGCAAATTTATTGTGTAACGGACTGTATTTTACCTGTATATGCAAATCCATATTTCTATGCGTACCAAACTTCCTCCTATATTATTTTCTGTAGTCTTACATTAAGAATAAAGTCTTTCTTGTCTGCATTTTGTAAGAATTTAAATTGAGGAACCTAAATAGAAATAACGACACTTAAACTTTAATATTGGCACTAATAGTGTCACTGATCGAAACTATAAATACGTGATTGAATAGTTACAAAATGACAAATTGTATTTTGAAGTCTGACGATATGACGAGTATCTAAATACTCTTTTGTCACTATGTATTTGTAGTATACAAACATACTTGCCTAAGATGAAATTCATATTGATACCAGTCTTGACAATATTACGCTATAAACCGAAGTATAATTATTAATTGGCACAATCCTCTCGCACAAATATAGGTTACGCTTTATATAACTTCTAACTGATTCTGACCAAAAAGTGGTAAATGCATAATTTAGATAATTTTCGACCATGTACGGTAACTTTATATAATCCTACCTAAAATTCTATATAATCACAATTAATGTTACACGCTTAATATGTATGCACTCTTCGTGCACCATATCATTATCATAATTTTATGTCGAGTTACGGCTACCATCTATTTCAAAGCAATTAGGTTCACATGTCAAAGTGGGACAGTGAACATGGTAAGCAAAATAATGTGATCATATCGTACCAGTTTAAGAAAAGGCAACAAAGTTTAAACTTGTATTCATGCTCTGGGGTTGTCAGTGTGCGAATGTTTTTTTTTGTTCGCCAAGATTAAACTTGAAAACCAGAAAGTACGAGTAGATTTTAACAGGCAGGAAACTCATTCGTGCTCAGGAATCTCCGGGGTGACTGATAATTATGATTATTTTGCTGACCTTAAATGAACCTTCTATGCTAAAAGTTATATTATGTCATCATTTAATGGCTACTACCATGGGTTGCCAGGAGCCCGGCATACTATTTTTACAATCATGTGCAGCTAAATTGTTATGTACAGTCAAGGGTAAAAATATGTATACACTTTTTTACTTATGTCTGAAGCATAAGGTCTAAAATTGTATATATATTTATGCCCCTGACTGTAGCCAACGTGTGTCGGCCCTTTTCAATTCATCCTATTAAGTTCCATGTACGCGATATCGCATCCGACGTAGCAAACAACAAAAGTTCAAAATAAATGTCCGACTCCTTGGTTTGAATATCCGACACTCTTATTTTAGTACCTGGCACGTTTCACCTGGTCGTACAACGTACATATTTCAAAAAATCATCGTTTCGGATATTTGCATTGTCTTATAGTTGAATTATCGAGAAGATGGAATGGCATTTGTAGTGGTGTTACTAAAGCAACACTTTTAAAGTGAACCTTGTATCTTTACAATTAGGTTTACTATTAGTCG